>PVJA010023287.1:0-33185 GCA_004027025.1 Myocastor coypus | reverse complement strand
TTTTTTTTTTTTTTTTTTTTTTTTTTTTTTTGTATCTTCCAGGGTCAAATCCCCTCAGGATTAAATTTGAGACCATAGAATGTACTTTGTAGAACTGTTGTTAGTGTCAGCCTTCGGGACGAATCATGGCCATTGCTTGGCCAAGAATGACTTTGCAATGCGGACATATTTCAAATCATCCCATTGGATACTTCAAACATATACAATTGCTATTTCTCAGTTCACCTCAATAAGATGAAAATAGAAATTTTAAAATGACAGAATATAGTCAGTGATATTTCTTAATGTAGAGTAGGCAAGGTTTACTCGGGAAATAGTTATATTAAAGATTGAAATTTTGAGCATGTCAGTCAAGATAAAACTGTGATATGTTCATGTGACCTGGGAAAAGAAAAACAGGAATAGTTATGTGTGTTGAGTATGCATCTGCTGAAGAAAATGCCTATCAATATTGAATGAAAGCTGGAAGAAAAACTTATAAATCAAAATATTATAAGCAGTTTTTTGATACCAGCAACTATATATATATATATATATATATATATATATATACATATATATATATATATATATGTATGCTTGTTTTATTCTAGCATAAGTTCCTATTTTACCAAGATCTGAACTGTTTTAAAGTTTCCATTCCCCATCTCTAAGACATTTTATTAGTCTTTTCAGAAGCTTTTCTGATTTCATCTGTCTTGATGTGGTACAACCTAAAGTGCACACAGACCCACAAATAAAAAATGAGTGTCATATTCCAGAACACATTTCCTATTTGTATGTTCCTAGACAAATAGTGATAAAAAGTGTTCATGATTGATGTGCACATTCAGAGTGAGGTGCAGAGAACACTGTCAGACTTGGTAAAACTATTTACAATGTAAGTTTTGGGTGTGGGTTTCTGGTGGAGCCACAAATGAAACATACTGAAATTGCTGCAGTGGAGTATTATGTGATTACGAAAGAGAGGTTGAGCTATTTTGATTTGATACAGCTGTATGACCAAAGAATCCATCTGAGAGCCTGGATTCCAGTATTCTGGGTGAGTCCAGCTGAAAACCTAGAGGCCAAAAATGCCTCCAAGACCAGTTGGAGGCCTGGGTTCCACAACAATGGGCTGCTTTTTGGATCTATACTGGGAAGGCCCAAAGCTTGGTGGTGACATCTATAAAGCCTGTGCTAGTAGGGTAAGTGATCTGTGCTAGCAGGCTGAGGAATCTGAACTGGAGCCAGGAAGCCATGCTCAAGGTTTAGAACCAGAGCTCCTCTGAGAAGTACCACAGCCATCCTCAGCAGTGGTGAGGTCCGGAGCTCCTCCAATGATGAGGAAAGATGAGTTCCCATCAGGAAAGTCAATGTGACGAGCTTGTCTAGGAGAATGAACTGTATACCACTTCTCCAGAACCAGGAAGTGATGCTCAAAATGAGAACCAGAGCTCCCCTAAAGTGAATCATAGCCATTCTCAGTGACAAGGTCTTGCACTCCTCCTCAGACAAGAACAACCAAGTTCACCAGGAAAGCCAGCATGACTAGGTCTCCCAGCAGAATTTCCCAATAGAACCAAGAGATTCCAGTAGCTCCAATGACTCCTCCAAACAGCTCCCCTAAAAATCTCCCAACAACCTGCCTAGTTCTACCTCTTAGGCTGCTGGCAACAATCCCAAGCTGAGCACCCTACACCCAGTATCAGACTAGTTCAGTTCAGCTGGATGCAACAAGGTGACCACCAATTGGCAATTTAACACATTGGGAAATATTTTTCCACACAAAGTTTTCTGCTGTTGTAGACTTTGTATTCTAATAGAGGAAATGGCTGGCAGTACATAATACATAAAAACAACTAAATTAGGAGTATGTTAGAAGGTTGCAAGTGCTATACACAGAAAGGAAAGCTTAGAATAAGGTCAGGAGCAGCAGATGCTGGAGGGTGAGAACTGTTCTCTATTTTTCCTAGAGAACTGAGAGGAGTCAGCAGAAACAGAGGTATTAGAGGTCAGTAAGTTCAACTAATGAGGAGGAATGTGAGTGATGGTGTAAACGAGATAAATATTGGGAGTCTGACATAACACTTTGGGTTCCAGGTAGATATTTTATTCAGGAGTACAAAATGTTTGAGTTAAATTTGTCATATAGTGTTCAGACAGCAGAAGAAAGTTGGGATCTCTTCTGTGTTCTGGGAGCCATGCAGAAGAGAATGTGGAGGAGCATAAAATGTGGAGGGGTTTCTGGGGCTAGATCTTGACAGTTCCTAAGCCAGGGAAAGAAGCCAGGGCTTTAAACAAGATTGAAAGAAGGGCTGATTTGAGGTCTTTACATAGGAAGTACCATATCTGACTTCCATGGTGTGGAAATATCATTAGATAGAAAAAAGCATTTTTATTGTGAAGCAAGCATATTCTCTCACTGTACTAGTTTCTTAGCATTGCTAACAAATTATCACACAATGGCTAGCAGTAAAAGAAACTTATTCCTTTACAGTACAGAAATTCAAAACTAAGTTGATTCTTGCTAGAGGTTCTGAAAAAGAATATTGGTTTCATGGATGTCTGCAGTATCCATGTTGATATAATTTTTGGTTTTATTTTGGCTTGTAGACACATCATTCTAGTCTACCCTCCATCTTTATATGGCCTTCACCATGTAAATCATGTTCTTTAAATCCCCTCCCTTTTCTTTGTTAAGGATACAAGTTATTAGATTTACAGCTTACCCTCTACCTAGGATATTCTCATATCTCAGGAGACTTACCCTAATTCTAAACACTGAACTGCTTTAGTTACTGCTTCATCCCTGGAATACCATATCTGACACTCACAACTCAAAAAAGAGTCTTATTTTGACTCATGGGTTTACACATTTGAGTCTATGGTTGGTTGGCTCAAAGGCCATGCAGTTTGGCAAACGGCCATGGCACAAGGTGCTTGAAAATGGCAGGCAATAAGGAAACAAACAGATCAAGGGTAAAGAGAAGGAGTTATAACCATCCAGGCTGTATTCCAAGTGATCCATTTTCTCTGACCAAGCTGTACTTCCAGAATCATAGATAACTATAAAATCATTAGTAGACTTATCTACTGAATAGTATTACCCTTCCTGTGATCCATTGACTTCTCCCAAGCATCACCTATTGGTATATGAGACTTTGCTAGAGAACCTATTTTGTTTGTAATCCCAAAATTGTTATGTTCATTGTTTTGTATTATTTTATTGATACAGGGTCTCACTACACAGTTCAGACTCACAGCAATCCTCATATCTCAGTCTCTCTAGTTCTAGAATTACAACCATGTGCCACTGTGTCAGGTTCTTGGGCCAGAATGGTGTGCCCAGGTTTCTGGGGCTGGCACAATATGTGGCATCATCTTGTGCTTGCTAGACAGGAACTTATGCCACTGTGCTAACTCCCCAGCCCATGTGCATTGTTTTATGCAAAATTTGTTTAGTTCATGTTAAGCATTGTCACAGTTTTAATAGTTTTGGCATTGCTAAAAAACTAGTCCTACATCTCTTTTGAGATTTAAGGAAAACTTTTATAAAAATCAAAAGAAAGTTCAATGCTTCCAATATATAGTGGCACAGGGGGAACATTCTCATTCAGAAAGGATAAGTAAGAAGATAAAAAATAGTGGAATCAAAGCAAGAGCAGATCCAGGAGGATTAGTATAAAATCATGTAGCATTTTCCCCCAGCATCAAGGGAAATCTGGAACAAGATACAGACTCTAAATGGCTTCAGCTTTCCAGCCACTATGGTGTTACCAGTGATTGCAGCCCTCACGGCTTGTCTTGGACCAGCTATTCTCGTTCTTATGGCTTTTCTCAAATGTACCAAGTAACTGACCTTTTTAAAATTTTGAGGCCCCTGCTGTTTTGTTGCCTTTATTCTCACAGTATCACACACTGCTTATTTGGGGGTTCACTCCCTAGGTTCCTGGACCATCTTCTGAAGTCTGAGAGAAAGTCCCTTTGATCCCATAATGCTTATAGTTTGCATATGTTTTAAATAGCACCAAGTGGGTGATGCCAAGCTCTGCCACAAACTAGAGCAGTAGCTGAGCCTTTCTAGTGATAGCCTCTGAATTTGGAATGGCTGAGTGAAATGAGCTGAATCCTGGGTGATCAATTTCCATGTTTCAAGCTGTGGTGGTTTTGGAGCATGGTGCTCTTAGAGTCCCTTCTTAAAGATAAGTTTTTCAACCTTGCAATTTTGAGCCTCAAATAATAGAGCCTTGGTCTTCTTCTTTCTTTTATTACCTCAAGGCATTTTTTATTGTTATGCTTCTAAGTATTTGGCTTTTGTTGATGCTAATCATTTTAGCAATCAAGTCTCTTTTGCACCATATTTGTAGCCTGCAACTTTACTGAAACTTTCTCTTTTGCCAAACCCATAATATTTTAAGGCATTTAGCCAGCCTGTTTGCTCTTGATTTTAAATACAGGGCTGGACAAAATCACCAATATTTCCAATATGTCCAATTCACAGCCTAAATGTTTAACTGCTTTGAAATTTCCTCTGCCAAAATAATTGATCAGCTGCAACTAATATCAAACTCTTACAAACTCTGAACACGATCAAAAGGCCCACATTTTTTTTCTAGAGCACGTGATGTATGGCTAGGAGTCTATCTTCCAATGGAGTCCTTTCCATAAACCTCTTGAGCCTAGTCATTTTTGGCTGCACTACTGTCAACATTCTGTTATTCTGAGCTCTAATCAGACTTCCCTATCAAACTTGGCTCAAAGCATTCTAGTGATGCTTCTGAGCTTCTGTCTCTAAGCATTGTAAGGTTCTTCATACAGGTAGTCTCAAAGGCTTCTGAATTACCTAAGTGGGGTCACAGCAGCAACCCCATTTTTTACAACAAAAATCTGTGTTTGTTCCTTTTTCATCAGAGACATAATATACAACATCCACAACTTAAAGTATGAAAGATTTATTTTGGCTCAGTTTCTAGTGGCTTTTGACCATTATCAGTTGGCTTTACAATGGTGAAGAATGGCATAAGGCATGACAGAGGAACCCTGCTCTTACAGTACAGTCTGGAAGAAACAAGAGTTCAAGGGTGGTTGAAGGGAGAAAACTTTCCAGGCCACACATTCATGACCACCTCCTGTCACCCAGATTTCCTTTCTATGATTATGTTTAGCTATATATTCACCAGCACATTAGATCTTTCTTCACACCCTCATGGTTAAATCACAACTCCAAATTTCCACCTATAAAAACATAAGGCTTTGAGGAGACATGTAGACATAAACCATAAGAGGTACCTTCATAGGTCACACAAGTTAGGATTCATATCTTTTGGAAGACAGGATTCTACTCTATATATTCATGTTTTATCCAAAAAGGTAGTTCTATAATTGGTTAGTTTGGAAGTCTCATTGTGCCTCAAGGGACTCATATCCTTTATAGTTTGTGTTGCTTTAGTTCTAATTACCACCTTTGGTGTGCTAATTTTATCTTAGCCTCTCTTTCTCAAAATGGCCAAAACTATGTGGTAATCATATTCAAGTACTCCTAATTATTGTTGTTGTTTTGAAGCTAGAAATTGAAGCCAAGACTTCCCACATGCATAGGCTAAGCAAACTCTCTAGCACTGAACTATATCAAAAGTCATATACCAACACTTTTAAGAAAAGAAGACCATATATAAATATAACTGTAACATTCTTTTCATAGTAAACCTAGATGGATTTTCTTAGACACTTGAGGACATAATAATAATAATAATAATAATAATAATAATAATAATAATAATAATAATAAACAATAGTCAGTAGCATATTAAATGCTAGAGAGGGAAATATCATATTAAGTAATATTTCTAGGTGACTAGAGGTCTCCCTCTTAAGACTATTTATTTTTTTCATCAAGTGGATAATTAAAAATAAAGGCCAACAATAATATATCCACACATAAAGTTACCAATGATTATTTGAAGTTTTACATAGTGAATATATTGAAAATCCTTCTCTTCTACATCATTACCTTGATGAATAGAACTGAGATCTGTTATAGTTATATAATCAGAATTTATAAACACTCTTTACTGAGGGAGAGAGAGAAAGAGAGAGAGACAAGGAGACAGATGGATAGACAGACATAGACACAGAGACAGAGGCTGAGACAGAGACAGAGACAGAGACAGATAGAGAGGAAGGGATTGGGCAAAGCATGGGAAAGGGAAAGGGAAAGATAAAGAAAGCCTGACCTGATAGCTCAGGAGACTAAAGAGTCTGCTTCAGCGGTGCACAGCAGCTGGGGTTCAAGCCTTTGCATGCCATGCCTACCCATCCCACAGGACATGCTGAGAGGGTGATTGAGGCTGGGTGTGGTGGCATGCATCTGTAATCCCAGCTGTTGGGAGGCTGTAAACAGCAGAATCACTATGAGTCCAATCTACATAGTGAGACCCTAAACACCCTATAGACATTGCCCTAAATACAGGAAAGAGGAAAAGAGAGAGAGAGGGAGAGAGAGAGACAGACAGACAGACAGACAGACAGACAGACAGACAGAGGGACAGAGAGACAGAGAGAGACAGAAAAAGGGAAAGGAAAGGGAAAGAGAAAGAGAGAAAAAGAAGCAACAAGTACACTAGGGAATAAGATAAATGTATCCAGTCATGGGACATGATGGCTTGCATCCTTTAAAACTTTTAAAGGATTGGCTTATTATTGTGTTGCAACCTTCATATTTGAAGAATTAGTGTTGAAATTATGCAGTACATAAAGGCCAAAGAAACAATTAAATTACATAATAAATTGTATGGAGATGAGAACTAATAAATTCACATTGGCAAGGGTAGCCATAAGAGAAATGTGTCTTAAAGTTCTGGAGAATACATTTATATGGTCAAAGAGAATCATTTAAATATCTGATAAGATTTCATATACTTAGGATTAAGCTAAATATTTTGTGAAAATGTGTCCAAAACATCTGTGACAAGCTGAGAAAAACAGTAGATCTAAGAAAGAGTTTTATCATTTCTACATGACAAATCACCAGGACCAGGCCTTTGTAGAACAGATGATGCTACTTGTTGGTGAGTGTGTTGCTCACTGTCTGGACACATCCAGAGAGTAATTCTTCTCGACAGTGACCATGCCAGGAAAAGAAGCTGGACAGATTTTATAAAAGGCTATTGATTATATTTATTTTGTTTCCCACCTGAATCACCAAGTCATTTAGTATGGCTGTTTTTATTTTTCTTTTCTTTAACCTATTTTAGAAGTGCTAGCTCAGTTGTTTTGGATAACAACGAGTCCCTGTTTAGAATAAGTGCTTCTTGAACACCTGCCTCATGGAAAGCTCTGTGACAAATGTTAGCAGAATGGCACAGATGTAGACCAGTATTCTTCTGACATGGCTGCACGGTTATATGAACAGGGCTCTCTGCCAAGTGTTGTGAGAAAGTGGTAGGTTGGAATTTTTAAAAAGATGTGTTCTTTGACTTATAGAGCTGTACATTTTAGAAATCGTTCCTAGGATATGAACAAAGTATGCCGAGGAAAAGAAGGCAGAAATTCCGTGCATCGTGAAAAAAAGGTAGAACTTCAACCGGTGAGAATGAATGACAGAATTCCAGGCAGCAGGAAAGGGATGAGTGGACATGGAGGCCTCATGCATAGCTCAGATTCATGAGGCTACAGGGAGGTTTCATCCAAAGTCCTCCCTGGGGAGAATGGAAGAGAAGAAAAATGAGATAGCAGGAAATGTACAGATAAAGTCTTAAGTGATTTACCTTAATTCTGAGGACAGTAAGGTATAAAAGATTTATAGATGAGCACTTGGAATACTCCCAAGTGCAAGGTTACTTTATAATTGACATTTTAGAACCAAACAGATCAGTTTTACTCTTGTGTTTATGTTGGAGCTAAGGGAAATGCCTTTATGGTGAGATGGAAACAAATACAGAGTTAGCTGTAAAGATTTATAAAATTAATCATCAACAAAAAAGGCTAACTGCTGAATTATTTTATAATTTGAAGTGAAGTTTCATAAAATAAAGAAATGTGTAGTTTTTCACAATATTTAAAGCTATTTTCACTCTGATTTAAAGTTGTACATCTTAAAAATCTAGTTTGACAGTAGAGTGCTAATGGGCTGGTAGTGTACACCCTCATTGACAGGAACCTCGGACTTTCAATTCAACTCCCTGCTGTAAGGATTATTTTTGAGTCTACATCAGTCTTCTAGATTGCTCTAGAAATCTAGAGTCCTTGTCTGGCCATTGTCTTATAAAGCACTTAAGGGCAGATTACTAGGTGTTGCCAGGTAAAACAGAAGTGAATCCCTATCAGGTTCCTGGCTTTTCCCCTACTGGCCAGCAGTTCATGAGGGCCTGAGGCTCCAGCAATGTGAAGATCCTTTTTCATAAAGAACAGGTAATTGTCACAGTTGGAAAGCAATAGCAAATCATTTGAAGACCAGGAAGTCAACTGATGAGATTTGTAACTATCACATTCTCTCCAGGACTAGAACAATTTCTTGATTGAGGCCTTGGGAATTTATGGACTCATAGCCTCTATCCACATTCTGAGGTCCCACCATTTTTCCTATGTCTGAGCTCTATCCTTATACTATGCAAAGTCCAGCTGCCACTGGATCTTATCCGTCACTGGCCCCAGCATAAGAGTCAGTATCTCAGTCACCAATGGAGACTAAAGCATTAGCAAAGAAAAAACGTGGTTCCCCTCAAGGATAAAAAAGTCACATTAAGAAATCTAATAAGTTAATTATGTCCTTGCTGTGGAGATAATGTAAAGTCTACAAAGAATGTACGGAAGAACTTGAATACAGACATTTAAAAAACAAAATGGTTTGAGTTTGGTATGACAGTAGGCCCAACTTTTACTCCACTATACCAGTGAGAATTGTTCATAAGCACTTTTATCTTGTTAAATATTTTCACATATCTTAGCTCCATACATACTCACAATAGCTCTGGTGGTCATCATTTTTTGCCCCCAACTACAACCTCAATGAAGATGACAAAGTTTCGATAAGAATTTAAGTCTGAGTTTTTTAGTTCTGGTTGTTCATGAAGTTGTCTATTGATGGAATCACTGAAAATAACCTGCATGCATCATAGTTTTCTGTTTAGTTTTCTCATTGTTTTCCTGCCTGACCAACAAAAGTAATTGGTAATACTTTGGGGAATAATTATTTGATGAATCTGGTTTAGTGTATAATTTCCCTTTTTATTTGATGTTCATTACCTATTACTTCTACATTTTTACCAGATGTACATTTTTTCTTTATTCTAGGAATACAGTGATGAAAAAGTTACAGTTTCCTCACAATTGATAGAAAGAAGGAAATACTTGTGAGAGACTATCAATGATGAACTATATCTAAGCATAAGCACATAAACAACAGACATTTAGAATAATGGTGGCTGTTCTAGTTCTTTTTGCATCTCTTTCTACACCTTTTAAAGTGCCATGAAACCAAAAGTGAGAACTACCAGACAGACAGAGAACACCTTAGTTTACTTCAGTGTTTTCTGTCTGCATGCTGGCTTTCATTATTGGACTCGTCCCATTATTCATGAACCATGATTGTTGTCTTAGTCTCCCTGACCTTGTACAGCTGCATCTAAACAGAACAGGAGAAAATGTCTTCTATAGACTTTTAGCAAGAATTCTTAATGGACTGATCCTTTTCTCTGGCTGCAAAGGAATTTGGAACAGCAAATAGCTTCCTCTGTCTGCCCCCACTGACAAGGAAGAAGGGGAGGTAGTGAGGAATAAAGGCTCCTGAGCAAATAACCAGCTGAGACTGCCACAGTAAATCATGGCGGAAATATGATACTTAATTTTTGAATGCATTAATGTGATCATTTCTCATTGATGGTAAGGTCTTGATATTATGTAGTAGACATTGGAGAGGGATACACCATTTATAATACTCAGCTACCATGATGGTAGTGATTATAATAAAAAAAAGAGCTCTATTCTGCAAATGAGAAGTTATTGCCTCTAATTCTAGGACCATGGACAATTCGCGTTTACCATTGTCATCATTGTGATCATCATCATTACTGTGAATCATTCTCATCAAATAGCATTCACTTAGTTCTCTGCTTATAAAAGATGCTCTTTTATCTTTTTATGTTTATCTCAAACATGTGGAAAATAATGTTTTTAGAGAAATTGGGATATTGGGAGAGTAAATGAGCTCTTGCAGGTGTATTTCATTGTATGCCATAGAAGAGCTCCTGAAAAGTCAAGTGTACGTTGAATTTTTGTAAGTTAAATCAATTTTAAATGTGCTGCGAGAAGTTGGTATTTAAAAGCACATTGCAGCAAATCTGTATGGCAAGGATGCCACTTAAAATACAGATAGTTAATCTCAGAAAAAAACAGCTTTGTAAACTTGTATTTTTCCCATGGCAGGCATTTCTTAAATTGGTTATGTGCTTTACATTTTTTCAAGAAGTTTTTATAAATTTAAGATGATTGTTATTAATTTGAATATGAAAAGATTTAACTATTTTCATTGCTATCATGGTACATAATTAGCTTTAATTTTATTATTCCTACTTTTTAATAGATTTTTTTTAAACTTTATTTATATTATGGTTGGCTCAGCCTGCCCTGGTGGTGGGGCTGTCACAGAATGTGGTGCTGGAGATTGAACCACAGTCCCTGAGGCTGCCTAAGCTTGTCTAAGCAGGCGCTTTAGACCACTGAGCTATCTTGCCAGCTCTACTAGATGTTATTTTGGTTTAGCCATTTTAGAATAGTCAAATCTCAAATATATAAAATGCTTACACAACACATATCAAACAGTTTTAAGAAATATAGTTCAACATGTTTTCTCTAGCATGGACACACTTCTGTCCCAGGCAAAGTATAAAGAGCAAGAATCAGTCTTGGTCTGGAGGAAGTAGAAATAAACTGTAGCTGTGCTGTGCTTCCATCCTCTGCAAAGTTCTCTCTCTCCTGGGGGAACACACGCATGTCAGTTACTCAGGCAAGCTCTGAAATACCTGAACATCCACCTATCCAGGTGAACACTTGAGTAATCACTGTATCCGAGTCTTCTTGCCAGATCCTTAATGGTGGACAGTATGTATAAAATATGCACAACAGTTTAGAAGCCGTATTAAACCACAGTACCATCCTTTAATGCCTGACCTGTGGTGACAGGAATTTAGGAATGCTGGCTCCTGACATTATCATCACTAGTATCTTCCTTTATGGAAATCATGACACAGAAGTGCATCTTTTGAAATTTATCTATTGAGTTCCAGATCCTCACTTTATTAGTGGGCAAGAAAGAAACTTTAGAGGTGAACTGATTTTCTGATTGCTAGAGAAGGGGCTAGCAGAGAGGGTGCTAGCTCTGAGCTCTAGAAGTTCACTTGAGTGAACTTTCCATAGTAGCCTGACTTAACTCTGTAGACTATTGGGACTCTTTTCGAGGTCAGGACATGTTAAAGGTCCTTGTGGAGTATGGTTTCTCAATCTCAACATAACTGGCATTTGGAGCCACATAAACCATTACTGTCAAGGGACTGTGATGGGCAGGATATTTAGCAGCATCTCTGGCCTCATGATACCAGGAGCATAAAATTTTCTTTATGCTTTGTAAAATGTTCCTTGGGGGATGAAACTGCTTGTCTATGAGAACTGCTGCTTTAGCACATGACATACAAAGATGATACCTAAAGCATTTGAAAAAGCAGGCTGATGCCAGCATAGTGGCTCATGGAGCTCATTCCTGAGGTTCAAATCTCTGGACAAATTCTTGTACACACATACAACAGTCTTCCTTAATGTATCTGTAAACACAAAGGTCATAGTGTGATTTGCATGTAAGCCTGTTATGTATAGAACTGCTCAACAAATAATATAGGTCTTCCCAAAATGGATTTGAACTTCAGGCTCTAATGACACAGACTCATTAATCTGAAGGTCTTCTCCTAGGTATCTGAGTGCCTTTGGACTGTTGGAAGAAAATGAAATGTGACTTTTCCTGAAGAAAATGCAGTGAGGCATTACTAATACCAGTGTGTGCGTTCTCTAAGACCATCAGAATCCAGCCTATTTTTAATCTGCACCGCCCTCTTTCCATTCCTCTTTTCTGTTTCCCTCAGGCTACACAGAGAACTGCTAAAATAAGTTTTGTATTCTTCACGGAAATAGGGTAGGGGCAGAAGCTCAAAATAATACAAATGTAAAACTATGACAAATTATTTTTCGTTAAGCATCCTATTGCATATACATTCCCATGTGCAAAGCCATCTTAATTTTTTGTCACTGTATGTTTGTAGTATGTAATGTTCATATTTGTTTTGTGGATCTGGTGCCTGTATAATAGACCTCACAATGCAATTTTGTGTAGCAGTTTTTAATTTATAAAGCCTCTTAATGAATATTATTACATCTAACTTTTACAACACTGTCTAAAGGCAAATCAATTATGAAAAGATTAAGTGATTGTACAAAATAATCCAATCAGCAACAAACAAACCACCTTTCAAATTCAGATCCCAGTGAATAAAATTCATGTACTCTCTCCATTACACTTTTTTCTAAAAGAATCACTACATGATATTCATTTTCACTAGACAGCTATTGTGCAGAACCATTGCAGAACTCTGTTAAGACTGACTTTAAACTATATTGCACTTTCTTCTGAAATATTTTCAAACGCCCTTTCCCATCTGTTATGGTTTATGTCTAGTTGTCCCCCCAAAGCCTCAAGTAGTCAGTGGGTGGGGAATTCTATAGAATGAGACTTGACTCATGAGTCACTGGGATTATGTGCTTTAGTACTGATGGGATTATCGGTCTGAGTAGGGCTGGGACTATGGGTGTGGTCTAGGGTGGATATCCTAAGGCAGAGAGCCTAATTGGAATATAAAGAGCGACAGGGAGACAGACTAGAGCTGTTGCTCTCTGCTGCCCTGTTTTGTTGGCTGCCTCTGCAACCATTTTGTTGCTGTTCCGCTGCCATGAAGTGGATGCTCTCTGCCCTGTTGTGCTCAGCCTTGGGCCAGCCAAATATGGACTGAAACCTCCAGTAACTGTGAGTTAAATAAACCTTTCCTTCCTTCATTTTGAGTGTCGGGTATTTGTCCCAGCAATGAGTAAAAAGTAACTAAGACACCATCATATTTTCTAAGTAGACAAAAGACATCCTCTTTCTGTTCAAAATAGTTAGGGCTCATAAGTTAAATACACATTTAAAATTCTGAAACATTCTAAATTTATTTATTGTTGAGAAAAATTTTAAGCACCTTCAAACATTTTTAATCTTTTATTTACTGATGTGGTACAGAGTCTGACTACACAGCTTGAATTTTTCGTGATCTTCCTGTCTCAGCTCCGACCCCCAGCACTGGGATTATAGGTATGCACCATCATGGCTGGCATGTAGTGAGGATTGAACCCGGGTCCTTATGCTATCCAGGCAGGTGCTTAGACCACCAAGGCATTTCCAGCTCCTCCCCCCCCAAAAAAAACCGAATACTTTAGTAGTAGTATATTGTCTTCACAGAGGAAATCTTTAATGAATATTTAATATGAAGGCAAGGAGCATCTGTATTTTAAGAGCAATCCAAGGTTAGCATCTATTCTAAGTTACAGATGGAGCTCAAGAGACAAAGTAAACTCTCAAAATGGATAGATCAATATGGCAAAGGGCTTTCAAGTACAATTATTTGATGCAAGATTAAGTGATCAGAAGTACAATTAATTGATGCAAAGTTAGAGCCCTCTTGCAGTGGATACCACAAACTGCTACACTGAGATGTGTTCATGTTGTGAGCCTGAATTGGTGCTTTGTTCAGCACAACCCCCATACCATAATAATTTTCTAGCTTATTTGACTGTATCTAATTGAATATATGAAGTTTAACGTTATGTGTTCATCATCAGCTCTATAGGAAGCACCATAAGTGCATAGAAAACAAAAGAATTCTCACACTGAAATCTATAGGAAGGTGTGTGTTAGGTATGAACCCATTCAAGTGACCAGACAAAGAACTCTGACAGGCGTACAATGGGGGCTGCAAACAGGCTGACGGTCTAGTGGACCAAGACAGCAGTGCACAAGACAAAGCACAAGGCTTTTAAGGAGTGGGGAGTAGATTTTAGACTGAAGCAGTTGAGGGAGAGCTAATCTTGGCAGCACTACCTGGGCTGTGGGGGACTTTTGATGTTAACAAAGGAGAGTTTCTGTGGTTAGTTGCCCAGGTCAAAGTCAGGTAGACTTGTTCTGCAGTGCGGGGCTCTGCTCTACTGCTAAGAGACAGAGAATTTGGTGAGAAACCAAGAGGGAGAGTACTTGGACCAAGGTGCCTGGGAAACCTTGAGTCCTGACCTATTATTGTGTAAACTTCATAACATTAAGCTGGGCCCAACATGCACATGTGGTAACTAATTTACTTTAGTACTGTTTTGTGCAGTGGCAAATTGATCTAATATATTTGTTTCAAATTGTTTCCATCATAAGTTTGAGAACTTCTGTAATTTTTTCACAAAAATGTTAGTTTCTATAATATTGTTGATTTAGGAAAGCATAATTCAAGCATAAAGTTTGTTTCTCTGTTCATATTGGGTAAGACATCTTTTTATTTTATGTCTTACCTTGCTGAATTGGGGAATTTTCACAAGAAGAGCAAGACTTTCGAGGCTTATGCTTTAAAATGCTTCAGTGAAGGTCTGCTTCAGATCATGTGCCAGTGGAATAAGGTACATAATGACATTTCTTATTCAACTTGTAAATAGCACCTTAATTAGCCAACTGTAGATACTCTCTTTGCTGGGTAATTGGTGTGTCTAAAGAACGTTAGCAAATACTTTTCACAAGGTACAAACTTGCTAACTATATCAAGCGAATGAGAATCATTTCTGGATTTCTGAGGCACTTAGTTAACTAGTTATGAGAGTGAAAGTCATCAATTTTATGCGTAGTCTAATTTTATGGCTTTAAAAATAATTTGTAATAAATTTAATCAACTTGCATACTCTTGATTAGTCAGTAAACTATTCCTTATTAGGCTTCCACTTAGATACAACACTTTTAAAGATTATGTTTGATTATAGAATCAGAAAGATTTACAGTTGGGCTGGTGAGATAGTTCAGTGGACTAAGTGCCTGTTTTAGCAAGTACAAAGACCAGGATTTGACTGCAGTCCTGCATGCCATGCCAACTGCACCCCCAGCAGCTAAGCTACAGACTGAGGCGAAGTGGTCCATGCCTGTAATCCCAGAGCTGAGGAGGCTGAAAACAGGAAGATCACTATGGTAGCTGCATAGTGAGACCCTGTGCCAAATACACAAATGCATGAGAGAGAGAGAGAGAGAGAGAGAGAGAGAGAGAGAGAGAGAGAGAGAGAGAGAGGGAGGGAGAGATTTACAATTGAAATGAGCTGCAGAAATTATTTAATTCAGAGATTTCTAAGCACTCGTCAGTGGACCCTTACAATCTTCCTAAAAATACTTGGGAAGCTTGAAACATAGACATGAAATATTATTCCATTCATGAGTGCATATGGGAGTGATGCCACAGTTTTACCTTTTTAGTAAACAACCCTGAGGATTCTGACATGCAATCCAGTTCTATAAGGACTGGTGATCTTGGCCCACTGGCTTTTCTAATATGAATTCCGCTATTGCCATCTTTAGCACCTCATCACTGCTGAGGATGGCTGTGGTAAGTTTCTCTGGTCCTTACTTTAAGTGTTGCTTCCAGGCTTTACTGAAGATGCCTCAGCCTACTGGCACAGATCTTCCATCCCAATGGCACAGACTTTCGAGCTTCCACCACTGACCTTTCAGACTTCCCAGCATAGACTTTCATGAGACATTGTCATGGGCAATAAGTCTCCAGTTGAATTTATGAGGCGCATTGTCTTGGGCTCTAGGTCTTTAGCTTGACTCACATAGGACATTTCTGGGGAATCCAGGCCCTCAACTGGATTCTTTGCTTCTTTAGTGTGCAGACAGATTTCCTACACTTTTTTGTGTTTGACTTTTTAGGTGACTATTATAAAATAATCTTATAATATGTGCCCTATATAAAATTGTTTCCTTTGAAACTATGATTACAACACTGTAAAATCCCACAGCATAATGTAGAGAGAACTGGAGAAATGCTTGGTGTAGAATCCCACATTTGGTTCAGATACATCATTTTTCTTTTAACTGTTTTAGTCATTTTCTCATTGCTATAACCAAGTACCTAGCACCCACAACTTACAGGAGCAATGATTTATTTGGGTTAATAATTTTTAGAGATTTCAATTCACAGTTGGCCGATTCTCAGGCAGCCCTAGCACGGTGGAAGGTCTAGCATTCAGGAACTCTGCTCATATTATGATGACCAGAAGGCAGAGGAAGAAAATAGAGGCCCTGGGCAAAAGTACATGACTGTGTCCACACTGTCAGTGGCTTCCTTATTCTCATCGGGCTCTAAGTCCTATAGCAAGTCAAGCATAGCACCTCCATAGGTCAACCACCTTCCAGACATATGAATCTTTAGAGGTCGTTTTACATTCAAAATTTTGCTCCCCCAAAGCTCATGTCTTTGTGAAAAATACATTGTGTACCTGTAAAAGCCAGTCTCTATAGTTTTAAAGATCCTAGCATGGCTGAAAAGTTCAAGTTCAATATGTCCTCTGAAATTCAAGGCAAACTTTTAACATATAAGATAAACATGCCTTTTTCAAAAGAAAAAAATAGGTAGCTAAAAGGAAATAGAGCCAATATAATATCAAAACAGTAGAGCAGATGCTAAACCCTATAGTTCTGTGTGCAGAGCTTGGGACAAGTTGGAGCAAGACATTAACTCCCTAAGGCTTAGATCGTCTTGTTTGTATTACAAAGATAATCACAGTCATCATGAACTTTTTCTTGGGGCTTTTTGATGACTACTTGGATCTTTCTCAGATGCTCTACATCCCTGGATTCTCCAACATCTTGTAGACTCCACTGCTCTGTTAATAGCTTCATGCACTGCCCTCTCCAGGGCACATTACCTTGTTTCTCTGAGCTTCTTTTGAAATATGGTTGGAAACATCTATGATCCCACAACTTCTGCATTCTGTAGATGATGTCAGGGCAGCCTTAGGCTTGAACCATATCAGAATCCCCTGGGATCATGACTTCAGAGGCCTCAGATTCCTGGATGGATGAAAGCTGAGAAACAGAATCCCTGGGGAATAATTTTCTAAGTGAAACTTCTCGAGGAAAGGGTATCCTGCATTTCTCTTCTTAAGTCAAATCTCTGTACCCTGGAAGAGGTAGAGAGTTCAATATTTCTGATTTCTGAGATGCTCTCAAGGCATCTTTTCCATTGTTGTGATGTCAAGTATTTTCTTTTTACTGCCAAATTTTTTAGCACCATGCTCTTTTATGCCTCAACTTTTCAGGTATTTTCTTTCTGGAAAGCTGAGAATGGCTCATGTTTTTCACTCTAAACCTACTGAAAAACTGCCACCAAAACCCAACTGCCTTCACATTTGATGCACCAGATTCATTGCTCTGCTGACATTAGTGTTAACCTTGAACAATGTTTCAGAATGTGAAAAAAAAAATAGGTAAATTTTCTGCCAGAATTTAACACACCTATTCTAGAAGCTACCTACCCTTGGGGTACTTGTTGCCTACCGAAGCCTTCTGAGACTAGGCTTTATTTTCTATTTTTAGACTAGCCTTCTGGACTTCTGAACTCTTATGAATGATGTGTATCAGGCTCTGTATAAAGGATTCCAGAAGTGTTCCAGTTGACACCTTCAGTCTCTTCCAAATTCTTCTTGAAATACAATGGTGCCTCACTTAACATAAAACAAATTACATGACCAGCATTGTGCAAAGAATTGAGTTCATGAGTCAACATACCACTGTTATTCCAAAACCCTCTAAAGTACATGCCAAGGTTGGCACAGCAGTGACCCCACTCGCAGTACCAAATCTGCCTTAGTCATCTTCTTGTTGCTGGAAACAAATAGCTGATACTCATGACATAAAAAGAACAGGTTTATATAGGTTCAGTTTTCAGCATATGATCAGCTAGCTCCAAGGCAGAAAAGAAATGGTAGAATGGCTTAGTGCAAGAGAAAACTTTACTTATGTCACCCAGGAAGCACTGTGTGAAGGGAGGAGGTTGGACCCTCCTCGAAATAGCAAACTATCTACAGTACTGCCATGATACAATCACCTTTCAAACACTTGGCATGCTTGAGGCCATTTTAGATATAAAGCATAAAAGTATACATACACATACCCTGAAATATTATGTATATTCCAAACTAAAATTTTTTTAAAGTATCCTTTTTCCAATATTGGAAGATATTATAGGATATTTCTTTTGCTACCTAATTATGAATAATAAAGTACCTTTCAGGAAAAAACAATCTCTGAGATGATCTCAACCACTACAAGTTACATGAGTAATTCCAATGAAGGCACACATATAAAGTGGGTGAGTGAAATTATTAAATATAAGCATAGGAAAGTATGTATGAATAAATTTATGTAGATACTATATGAATCCAAATAAGCAGATCATATACTTTAAGTAGGACATAACTATTTTAGCAACATACCCAGAAGGCTTCTTTTGTATTCAATTTACCAAAAATGTCATGAGAATTTTTATTAAAATGAAAGATATTATTTACAAAAATATTTTATGTTTGCAGAAGGTACAAATTCTGATTTGTTGATCCAGTGAAAAGCGCAACAAACAAAAATGGAGATGAGACTCTATTACCATTTGTCCTCTAAGATTTGCACTCAGACTGAGCAATTAAGCCTTCCAGAAGCAGGAAGATTCCTTAGAACGTCCCAGCTGCCATACATAGGTGGTACCCAGAGCCTGGCAGCTGTGAGGCTTTGTCAACCCAAGTGCTTCCTGTTTGTGCGATCATCACCAATGCCCTGAAGAAAAAGACAGACCCTTTCCCACATCACCGGTCATGACTCTGTCATAAACAAAACAGGTGTGGAATTGACAAGTCTAGGGGAGACTTTGTCTCAATTACCTCAGAGGCTCAGAAGATGTTAGTAAGACTGTTCCCTTCTACTTTTTCGCTATCTTTTTCTCCCTGTGTGACTAATCTTCGGGCATGCTCTTCCATCTGCTGAAGAAAGGAAGAAGCTCCAGATCTTCCATCTTCTCAGCTCAAATCCAGTGAGAACATATTCTCACCTATCCAGTCTCAAATAAGATGATAATACAGTCCTGCCTTATTTGAGCTCAGATCTGATGGAGACAAAGTCCTCCTCTCTTAGCACTCCAGCATCATTTTCTCGCATGTAGTCATCGTTAGCGCCATTGTAACCCATTTCTGACACACTACCACAGCTGAAGTAAAGACACAGAGATGGGATAAAGAATGTTTGGTTCCTATGGAAATATTCAGCAATTTGAAAACCAAATAAATGAATATGCACAATAAAAATAAGAGATTCCCAGTATGCTCAAATATTTTCCTGATTGTGATAGCATTTCATGTTAATTACATATTATTCAGAAAGATAAAACAGGAAATAAATGTATCACTCATAATCTTATCTCTTAGAAATATCTATGAATATCAACTTATTAGGTTTCATCCTATTTTCTGTATATAAGAAGAGCCATGGTATCCACGCATTTTTCCCATTTACATCCCATAATAATTTTACTAGTGAGAATTCTTTTATAAACAGTTTTAATGACTACAATTAAAAAGCATCGTATTTCAGTTAATGTGTCTATGTCCAATACTCTTTGATCTAGGTCCTCCCACATGTCTCTGAAAGGATCTCAGTGATTCATTGCCATCTCCTGGTTGACCTCAATCCTCTTTCCCATCACCAGGGATAAGTGACCTCCACACTCTTCAGGAGGACTGCACTTTGGTTAATTTCAGCTCTCCAGTCCTTCTGTCAGAATACAATTTTGACACAGCACTTTATTCTAGGACTGTTCTTTCTGGTGGTGTTTTCTGGCACTTTGGCCATCTGTTGTAATAAAATCAAAAGATGAAGAGGCACCTAGAGCCCAGATGATCAGCGTTTCTTCCCCCATGGTTGCTGCATGTAAAGCCAATAGTGCCATTCCTTCAGAAAGGACCTATTATGTACCACTCACCATAAGCACTGGTGAGAATATAAAGACATACAACCACCAGCATTCCAATGGGCTCACTGTCCAGTGACTCACAGTCCAGTAAATATTACATATCCAATTGCCACCATGAAAAATACGGTGAAGGATACACACATGGTGATGTTAGTGGCTATAAGAGGGGACTTTGCTCCATTTAGTGATAGGTTTTCTGAGGAAATAATGATGGAGTTGAGCTCTGAAGGATGAGTGAGCCATGACCAGCAAACTTTGTGGGGTGGAGAAGAACAATTTAAGCACACAAAAGAATCTCAACTCCTTGATTCTTTTGTATAAAATTGTATTGCTTTGCTGGCAACTTCTGTAAACAAAATGTTGAGGCAAGCTTCCCTGACTAGATGATATTTGAAGAAAAACCTAAGGAAATTAGGAAGAAAGCCATTCAGATGTCTGGTTAGGAGTATCCTAGCAAATGGAAATGCACACTAAAATCTGAAGTGAGTGGGTACCTGTCTGGCCTAGGGACATCAGGAAGCCAGTGCTTGCAGCAGTGGGCTGAGTGAGGAGACACCTTGGAGGCAGGGTCACAGAGGAACAGGAGGGAAGAGACATGCCTTATGGGTCTTTATGCTCCTTCTAGGGTTTTGTAAAGAATTTGAGTTTTAGCCAAGAATGATGGCACACACCTGTAATCCTAAAAATCAGGAGGCTGAGCTGAGAGGATTGCTGCACATGGGAAGCCATTCTGGGCTCTACAGTGAGTTCAAGGCCAGCCTGAGGTACATAGTGAGATCCTGTGTCCAAAAAAAAAGAGAACAAAAAAGATGAACTCATACAGTAAAAGTTGTCAACACAAAGAATTTTGGAACATACTTATGTTATATTTTATGAGAGGAGGAAATGGAGGCACAGAGATTTTAACTTGACTAGTAATCCATGGATTTGATTTAGATTTAGATTTAACTTCTGCTATATCCATGTTCTTCCCACCTTATTAAAAATGTGTGTGTGTGTGTGTGTGTGTGTGTGTGTGTGTGTGCGTTTACCACTGATTGAAAAGGGAAGATCATGCAATTCATATCATGGTTAATTCCAGTTTATCATAAAGAATTATTGCATTGAATATTTTTCAGTACTGCAATTTTTTGTATGTTGTATAGATATATTGTCTTCGTATGTTACATCTTTTATTGATAATTTTATCTTAATGAATACTTAACAAAATATGTTGATAAGAAAATCATCCTTTATCTTCAAGGACTAGGTTAAATTTCTCCTCAAAATAGGTGATTTGCTGAAGAGAAAGCCAGCTTTCATACATGAAAAAACAACTTATATTTTTACTGCATCAGTCTTTTGCCTTTAGACTACTTTATACCATTCTTTAAAAATCAAATTTTAAATTTGGTGGAATAAGTATGAAACTACACATAGGTACTAATTAATCAGATTTTGAAATGCAGTCCATGGGCTCAGGACCAAAGGCAGCATCGTGTGCAGGAGTTAGTTCCTGTATTTTCATAGTTACATTTAGTTTCAAAAAATACACTGGGCAAGTGCACACTCTGCAGCACTTGGCCTTAATGATTCTCCTGGTTTGATGATGTTGATTTCAGAATGGTGTAAGTTTTGTGTTATTTTATAGCAACTTGGCAGTAAGGGTTTTCCTTTCGTTCTCATATTTATTACTTGTGCATGTATTATAGAAGTCAGTTGTTCTTTCTGGGGTTTTCCAGTTTTCTTTCCCTTCTTTACTATCAAACCTCCAATCTTTTAAGTGATAATTTCCCTTGTCTTTAAAGCTCTCTGCACTACAGATATGAGAAAGCCTGTATTACATAAAGACAAAAAAATTCCTAGTTTCTTCATGGATCAAAGCCAGTAGTTGAACCTTCTGCAATGCTTCACAAGGTGGAACTAGAAACAAAAAATTGTTCAATTAAACCTCTGTAGTTCACTGCTGTAGCAACAAATAGGCTATTTCTGAAGCAGTTTTACGAGGCTCTGAAGGAATATTCCCTCAGTACAGGCAAATAGAGTTATGCCAAAGTACCAATTTTCAAGAGTATTCAACTGAAAAAAATGACACTTTTCTATGTGCAAAAGAACTTGCCTTTGTTATTTTCTGAGAAGGAAAGTTCCTTTCCAATTTTGGTAATCAATAAGGCTTTTTCCTCCATTGCTGTGGGTTATTACAGAAAAACAAAGCAAAACAAAACAAAACTAACCATGTTCCAGAAGATAACTTGAAGAAGATTAGTATTGAGATAGAGCTAACTTTGCTCTCCCCATGGGCAGCCGTCTGCAGGCTGGGGTGTGTTAGTTGAAAAAAAAATATGAAGAGCATCTCCTCAGCTTGGGTACTCTTAGCCAGGCAGACTTCTCAAGAAGTTTGCAGAAGTTCAGCTGGATCCAACACCTCCTAGATCTGGGGATCTTGGGGTAATTTCCTTGCTATTTCTTATAGGATTCTATCACCAGAACACATTCAATGCACACTTTTTGGATTCTTTAGCTAATTTTTAATGAAGGTTTCTGATTTTACTAAAGACATATAGCATGTCCAGGATAGATACTGCTGGATATAGAGAAAAGATGGCTCAAAACAACTGGCTGTGATGGTGGCCATCCTTTCCAGTGTGGAGCAGTGTTCAGAGTGACAAAGAGGCACTACCAGTTCATCAGTGTTCGTGGGGTACATAGGGTCTGCTTGGGCTCACCTGTTTATTAACTGTCATGTTGCCCAGTGGTTTTCACTGTCTTGGTTTACTGTAGGCAGCAATGAGGAATCTGGTTGCATCATCACTTGGTTGAGCAACCCTCTCACTGAATGTCCAAGTTAATAATTTATAAGTTGTGCTCATCACATAAGACTCTGTGCCAGATATTCTGGCACTATATAGCAACAGTCTTTTTTCCTCCTTTCCTTCTGAGCCCTCACTGGCAATGCATGTCACATGCATACTTTTGCTAATAATGTATTCAAGGCAGCCGAGGCATTTTCCTATTATGTTCCTTTAAATATCCCCAATCTTAGCACTGGCCTGATAGCTCAGCAGACTAAAGCACTGCTTTGGCAGAGTGCAGCGGTTGTGGTTCGACCCCTGGGGTGAGCTGAGACAGCAATTGAGACTAGGCATGGTGGCACATGCCTATAATCCCAGCACTTGGGAGGCTGGAAACAAGAGGGTCACTAAAAGTCTAATCTGTGTACTGAGACCCTGTAGACCCTGTACCAAATACAAAAAGAGAAAAATAATTCCCCAATCTTGGCTATTGCCCCATTTTAAAGTTATAACTTTTTAAAGCATTTATCATAGCAATATTCAGAGTTTGCAATTTTTCATTATTCTTTTTTGGGGGGGCGGTTGGGACTATAGGCATGCACCACCATGCCAAGTCTGTATTATTTTTGTAAGAAAATGCCATCAATATAGTGGCTTAAAACAATAGAATTACCTTATAATTCAGGAGGCCAAATATCAGAAAACAGTTGCATGACAGACCTGCACCCCTTATGAAGGCTCCCAGAGAGAACAATATTTTGCCTTCTCCACCTTCAGCAGCTGCCTGCACTCTCCAGCTCCTAATCCTTCTGGCAGTGACACCAATCTGCCCTGAGCCTCTGCCCAGCTTTTCATCTCTAATCTTGGCTTTCTCTGTCTTCCACTTTTAATAATTCTTGTGCTTACACTGAACCTACCTGGACAATAAAATAATTTCCTCGTCTCATGATTACTCCAGTAGTGCCCTCCCTTTACAATAAAGTAATATATTCAAAGGTTCTGAGGATTACGTGTGGGCATTCCTGAGTGAATGATCTCATGCTCCTTAGCAGTTTGTTCAGAGGAATCTGATGAGAGCTTCATAGTTTCCCCTAAATTAGCACTTTCATGGAAGTGCATTCTCTTCCACATCTAGTAAGAAATAGGTTTCACTTCCCAGTGCCTCCATAAAAATATGAAAATCCTCATTGCTATACTCCCCATCAGATGTCTTCTTCACTCTTCCTGACTTACAGACTCAGCTCTGAATGTAGCAGTTAGTTTGAGTCATACTACTTTGCATAGGTAAAGAGACACAGACAGGGTCTATTTCTCTACTTTGTGGTTGAAAACATGGAGATGTGGAACTCTCCCAGCATATTGTTACAAAATAAAGGAGACATTCTCAGTAAAATAAACAGTGGAACAGAAATTAAAATGAAATGTCAATTGAAGTAGCTCATTATTAATAATTAACCAACTTCAACGACTACATCATATTCACATTTGCACATTCTACATAGAACATAAGCCAAATGTTTAATATAATTATTGATTTTCTTAAATGGATAAACGTTGAATTTCCACATTGTTCTGTGCACATAATTTGATGTATAGTGTAGTTAAATTCATAGCTCTATTATGTTCGATTAGATGGTACTATTTTCACAAATAGATTTATAAAAATCCCCTTTTGAAAGTATCCAAAATCAGATCATGACATTAGCAGAATGAAAATAAATTAGTATAACTAACTTCTGAAGTTATATAGGACAAGAAAATAATTCCAGAATCAGAGCCTAAAACAAATTATGGTAAATATTTTAAATTTATTATATCTTCTTGCACTGATCTCAGAAAATTAATATTCTTAGTACTACTTTCCACACCCTCATATCCCCATAACTTAAAGCATATGTAATATAATGATTGCTCCACTGTGTCAACTTGAGAAGTCTCAAAGCTTAACTAATGAACTTAGCAGTTCTACATCTAGTGGTGTAGAGGATGTGCCCTTACACTCTAGGACGTTGCTCATTGTGTCAGTTTGAGAATTTCAGAAGTTTAACTATGTGACTCAGCAGGAGGCCTGACTTTGTAAACATCTTCAGCCTGTGCAAGAGGAAAGTGTGGGGTTGGTGTGTGCGCAAAGGACCAAACTGCCAGCGTGGGTAGCCTGCATACAACAGAGGGAAAGAAGGAAGGACTGATTGCTGGCTCCTCCAGTTTTGCCCTTGAACTTGATTGGCATTTCCTGACTTCTGATGTAGACCAGCTTTTCCTTGAGATTCTTCATGCCGTTAATATTCTCCTGTCCTTCTCAACAGTTAATACCTCCTCTGGGCTATTTTGTCATCCACAGCTTTACTAGAGCTTCTTTTCTGGCCAAGTTCACAAAAATTTAAATCATCCTGCTAGGTTCTTTGCTCCCGATAATTAACATAGATCTGTCTAAAAGCACCCAACAGCAGCCATGCCAGTTTCAAATTTAGACTGCTTTGAAATCTCTTCTGCCAGGTTAGTTAGACTGCCGCCCTTAATCTTAGTCTCAGACAAAATCTCTGCGCATGAGAAAAATGCATGCAAACTTCCTGCCGCATGACACATATCATCTGGAGCCCAATAACCAGGATAATCCTCCACAGCAGCAACCTCTGGATTCTGGTCTTTGCTGCTTTTCTGGTCTTCTATCTTCTGACCAGAATCTCCCATACAGAACAGCATAAGGTGCCCCTGTTCTACTGTTTCATGCAACATCTCGGAACCTTTCTAAACTCTTCCCACAAGCCATTTCCAGAGGCTCTTAAACCACAAGGTCACATATAGTCACAGAAACAACCACACTTCTCTGGTACCAAATTCTATCTTAGTTACTTTTCTCTTGTTCTGGACACAAAACACCTGATCCTCAATAAAAGGGAAGGTTTATTAGCTTACAGATTTTGGAGGTTTCAGACTGTAGTCAGCTGGCTCCAAGGCAGGATGGCATGGCACAGGAGCAACGTGCAAGGTGGCAGAAGGCAGCACAAAATGGAAAGTGCAAAAAAAGGGGAAAGCAAGCCCCTTTTTCTCCCTGATATTATAAGCAGGCTACCCCTGCCCTAGGCAGAGTGTGACCTTCACACTGGCTCTGCACACTCCTCTTGCCCAGGCTGAAGATGTAGGTAAACTAAGGATCCTCATCCTCTGCTGAATCACATATCTAAACTTCTCAAGGTGACACAAAGAACAGCATCCTAGGGTAGTAAGGGAAAGCCCTTTACACCTCAGAAACTAGAACTGCTGAGTTACTTAGTTAAGTTTCTGGACTTCCCAAGTGGAAACAACGTATCAACCATTACAAGTGGTTTTAAGAAATTAATATATTGATTAATTTGACTCTAGAGCTCAAAATTGTGTCTGAATTATGTATGCCTTATTACTAGATTAAACATCAAAGGTCACCTCTCAACCTCAGATGTCTTAAAGACTATGTGAAGAGCATAATTATGCTAAACTGTTTCATGTGGTCACCACTTCTTTCCTGTTGGTTTCCCTTTCCTTGTAATGAGGTCAATGAATGGCAGGTGTGCCTGACACCTTTGCAAGGACAGATTGGGAAATAACGGGCCTCTCCAGGGCAAATTGCTAAGCTTTAAATCAGAATACTAAATCTGTTCTCAAGAAGAAACTCAAAAATAAAGCTAAAGTTATCTAAGATGAAGAGAGTATTGGGAAAGAGAGTGCAAGCTGTCAGTTGTAGAAAAACTTGAGAAAAAGAAATCCATGGTTCCTAGTAGCATAATTTTCATCAGTGAATTAGTGGGCTAAACTACAGGACCCAAGGAGTCTTGTGAAAGAAAACTGATCACCAGACTTATTGTGCGACACTGAATAGGATACCTTCAAAATGACTTATATTTCAGACATAGAACATTCTCGTGCCTCCACACAGCTGGAGACATCACTGATGTGGGGAGCCAAGAGTTTTATGACTCCTTCAGGAAGACTGCAGCACGCTTGTTTTCTCACCCGTGGTTCTTTTCACTATTTCATCAGTGGCTAAGCTTCAGCTTATTTCACGTACCTACTAAAAGCCAAAACTTGCCTCCCAGAGGTGAAAGAGAACATGAACCAGGAAGAAATTATTTTGTAAATAAAATTGTGAAATGTCCATGAACTTCCTGAAGTTTGTTAGGTGTGATGGCCTACAAAGATCTATGGATTCAGTGAAAAGACTTAGTACTGGACCAAAGCCCTCAAGTCTCAAGCTTATTCAATGGAAGTCTGAATGTTTCCAGAAATTTTAAATTCAACAGACTTTCATCGCATTCTAAGGCATATCATCATCAAACTAAGTCAAGATTTTGATTTATTGTTCACAGGTACACACTTAGTGTTTGTTTTGTTTTCATAAAGGGACGACCATGCCTAAAGATCTGAAGCCCACTTGTCCAGTTCTGTTAGCACTGCAATTTAGCTGGTGGTGATGTTAGCCCATATCCGTCATGTTCCTTCCCCTTTTAAGTATATGTTTATACTTTATCAACTCACAACCTGGCAAGCTTGATGGAATGGCAAGAAAATCTGTGAGAGAAAGAAAAATCTATGGATAATGTAATACTGTGAGAAAAGACATAAAACTGTAGCTGAATATACCCTTAATACACAAGCCTCTTACAATAGTGATACTTCTTTTTTTCACTTTTTGTGGCCAAACTCATTGACTGGCAAGTTCATTTATTTAGGAAAAATGTATTGACTTGTGCAGTATTCTGAGCCTTATCCTAGCATCTCTGAGGGGTGAAAGGATGGAAAACTTACACACTGTTCTCATAGGGACTTGAGGTCTCATAGTGCATGTAAGCTATGCAAAGAAAGTTGGCTTAAAACAGTTCCCTGAAAAGACATTATTCACCTACCCCCACGCTCTGAGTGTGGGGAGGGGGAATGTATGTGTGTGGGGGGTGTCCCGCGCGTGCACCTGTGTAGTTAGTCCCAGTTTATGTCTAAGCATCGACTTTCTTCCTCTCCAAGAAAGCCTCCTCATTACCTGGACCATCATAATTGTGCTGTTATTTCAGCACTAGCTATTTATGCTTCTCCCTCAACTGATCAAAACTCCCACAAAGACAGAGACTGAGGCCTACTTAATCTTTTGTCTATGATTCCTGGGATCCATCCGGGTACAGGAACATGGTCAGAGCTTTCCAATATGTTAAGTAAAGCATGAAATCGCGTCTACAGAAGAGCTAGCAGAGGAAATACGGTGTCTGACCGAGTGAGGACGCTCACGGTGACGCCATGGAGCAGTGATCCAGCATCTGTCTTACTTTCCTACCTGTCCTAGGAGAGAGTTGAATTAGGTGACTCTTCTTTCCAAATGAAAAACTATTGTTTAAATAATGTAAAGGGCGAGGAAGTAAATAAACACCCAGTCCTCTTGTCCTCAATTAAACATCCACCTAGGTTTGACAGTCAAATACAAACAATTTCCTGATTGTTGCGCGTTGGAAAAGATAGCGGCAAAACCTCCGGAGGCTCCGATGTCCTCCGGCTCCATTGACAAAAGTGACTTCCCACGCCTGGCCCACAGAGGGCATCCCTGTGCATTGATGTGCAGACCTGGCGTAGCAGCTGCTGGAAGCCTCCTCCGTTCTCTCTCTCTCTCTCTCTCTCTCTCTCTCTCTCTCTCTCTCTCTCTCTCTCTCTCTCTCTCTCTCTCTCTCTCTCTTTTTCTCTCCCCCTCCCTCCCTCAATTTTTTTTTTTTCTTTCCTAAGCCGTTCTCTCGGCCCCCACCCCCCTTTGCTTGGAATCCTTGCCTGATCCAGTTCGTCTCGCTCCGGTCTCCACATTTTCCCTTCCAGCCATACACTTCTCCGGATCAATGGGTAGTATGGTTCCAACTCCCGGCTCACGCACCGCTGGCGGACACCCCAGTAACAAGTGAGAGCGCTCCACCCCTAGCCCCCTCCTCCGCCATCGGTCCCCTAGCTCTTGGAAGCAAAACCAATAGCCTCGCCAGCTCGTGCGCGGATTTTCCTCTACAACTTTCCCCACCGGACGACGCGAAACCACCCTCAACCTTTTAATGCACAAGGCTGCCAGTGGATTGCTCCCGTCTCCTCTGGGTCCCTCCTGGATATTCTGCTTATTGATGACTGGCAAACCCCACGGAGAGCTGCCTGCCGTTCTCTCGCTCCCTCCCTTTCCCTGAGTTAGTTTTCCAAGGTTTTACTGGGGCTTGGGACCTCTTGGACCAAATGGAACTTTTTGCTGTCTCTTTTCTCTCCTGATTCTGTCGGTGGACAAGGAAAAAGGCTTCGAATCCAGAAGAAGCGCAGGGGAGGTGGAGAAAGAGGTGGAGGAAGAGGACGAGGAGGAGGAGGAGGAAGCTGAAGGGGCTTGGTGCGTGTGTGTGCATGTGTGCATGCGTGTGTGAGTGTATGTGTGTGAGTGCTGGCGCTGCCCAGGACCCCCGGCCCCGAAGGTGTTGGCAGAAATATGGAGAATAGTCTTGGATGTGTTTGGGTACCCAAGCTGGCTTTTGTACTCTTCCTCGGAGCTTCCCTGCTCAGCGCACATCTTCCAGTCGCCGGTAAGAGGTTCTTTCCTTTCTTCTCCTCGCTCCCGACCCCAACATCCCTTTCCCCTTCTTTTGCCTTTGGAGAGAGTAGAATTTCTGTGGAGGGCAGTAAGATATTCCGCCGCTCTCCCTGTCCCTGGTTTCTTCAGGGATGATAAAAGACGGAAGACTTTTTTTACCCTGGGGGCTGAAGGTGTTTCTGGCAGGGTAGAGGGGCACCCTCTCGCTCTTTTGAAATCTATTGCTTCTGGAATCTTTGCTTTTGCGGATAACTTGCTTCAATTTGGAGAGCGGGCGGGCTGGGGCAGGTGACTGGGACGTCGTTGAAAGCCATTGGGCTGGAATCCCTAAAGCCTGAGAAACCTGTGACGGGGGAGGCAGACTGGGGCGATTAGGAACCAGCGGAGGAGGGCACGAGGGGCTTCAGAAGAGTCTTCGAGATGGAGCGGATGGGGGACTGAGGCTTGTGTCCGGGAACGATGCTCCGCCTAGGGTTCGCTTTCTGGACTCGCGGATGGAGAACTGGATGAACTGGATGGGGGCCAGCTGACAGGTTTCGGTACTTCTACAAGGGGATCATGGTGCCCAAGGGAGTGCAGAGTTGGCCCCAGGAGAGACCGGCGTTTGTTTCTGTGTTTTTCTAGTGGTGAATGCAGTTTACCAGTTAAGTCTTCCAATATCTCCAGGATGCTTGTAAACTCCAAATGATTTCTATTCCAGGGAACAGCCTCTGGTCCTACCCTTTGGCAAGCTCAGGGTGTAATTAAAAATGGCAAAACTGTTTGGGGATTGGAAGGGGCTAAATGAGGAGAAAGAGGGCTCCGGGGGCTGCTGAGGGTGCTGCAGTCTGTGGCTACAGAGCCAGAGGCTTCGATGGCCAAAAGAAGGACAGAGAAAGAGGGAGCAAGTGACTCCTTGCAAGGCTTCCTGGCTTTGCGGGACTTTTACCACTGGTGCACGGGCTGGCACAGGGGTAGAGGGACAGGCCTGGTGGCAAAGGAGAGACGAGCCTGGGGCTGAGCATTCGGGTCTCTTCCTAAACGACCTTCTCCCAAATCCAAAACAGAAGACCGCGCCAGCAGGGACCACGCAATGGGCAGGGGCGTCCCAACCTGCGCTTTGCAAATTAACAGGGATTAGAATTAAATAGCAGCGGGCAAGTCCTGTCTCCCTGGAGTCCTAAGCTCTGGCTTTCTCGTCCCTGCTGCGTGCTACAAGGCCAAGACTGCGAACGCTCTCACACTCTGCGTCTCTTGATGGCCCCCTGGGATTCAGATAGTCCAGAGCCAGGCCAGGTCCAAGGCTTCCCAAAGCCTGGCGCGGGCCCAAGCCGGCCGGAATCCTGAGCGTGCACGTAGACTCGACCCCTCTTCTCCTTTTGGCAGGGCAGAGAGCGAGCGTGAGAGGTGTGTGCGTGTGTGTGTGTCGTCTGCCCGCGCACGCGCACGCGCGAGTGGTGCGTGCGGGCTGCATCCCGCGCTCCTCTGCCCGAGGTCCCTCCTCCCTCCAGGGCTAGTTCCCTCCTCCCCGGTCTTCTTTCCCAGAGCTTTGTCCTAGGCAATTACTCCCGCGGAAGGTGGGCGGGACCAGGGCCGTCCTAACTAAGGAATAGGAAGCTTTTTAAAAATATCTTCCTTGAGATCCGCTTAGTCTCTGTGGCTAGCAGTATCCCCCTTAGCACGGACTGACTTGCGTGCATTCTGATAGTTTGGCAGACCGACTGGGAGAAGGAAAGTTCAAAGGAGGCGTTCCTTTCTGGGGAGAGAGTCTGCAGAGCCTCCAGAGATAAATGACCCAAAATGCTGTGGGTGAAAATATTACATTAGACAAGATGTATGAAATAGGATAATATTAGCAACTCACGACAATATTATAAGAGGCATTTTCCACATCACTTTTGTCTGGCAAAGGTTCAGGGTAGATGATTGGCGGTGGATTTGATACATACTTGATTAGCACCTAAACCAAGTGTCCAGAGTCAAGAGCATTTATTGATACTATGTTTTGATTTCTTCTCAAGTTTTGCCGTTCATAGACAAAGCTGTGCTTGCAAAAGCAGACCAGTGTACATAGACAGGTAATATGCTCCTGAGTAGGCTTATGAATCTTCATCATTAAACTTCTCTGCACTTCTAAATTCCTTTCTAATATTTGCAAACAGATTGTGACGCAGCTTGCGTAGATCTTAGGAAAGTAGTTGGTGCATTTTAAATATATTACTAATTCAGATTTCTTCTTTCTTTTCTTTTTAAATCTTAGTAGCAATTTTCTCTTCAGGAACATGGCAGGGAATTGATGAAGAAAGTATACAGTTTACTCTAAGAAAGGACCAGTAGGAGGTGCCCTTAATAAGGCCAAATGTCTAGCTCACTGGCAGTGAAGTCCATTCAACAGAGGGTTTTAAAGACTTTGTTGATTGGTAACAAAGGATTATGGAGACAAGCACAATAGCTGTAAGCTCTTTCCTGGTTTCTAGATAAAGTGTGATGCTGCTGTGGATTTGTAGGAGCTTGTTGTGACACAACAAAGAACATCTCTGGTCATTGTGAACCTAGGGTGAAGACTTAATGCTGAGGGAGGAGGACAGTGGCCTTTAGTTCTGTCTGCTAATGTGCCATCTTCTATAGTAGACATGAGCTACGGGCAGAGATGTCAAGCAGTATCTTAGATTCTCACAGTGAAATGAGAATTTTAGATGGTAATGAATGAAATAGGAGGGATATCATTAGTTAATTATTCATATGTGTTTTGATTGCCTTCTGTTGCAAGAATCAGTGAGAGTTTCTGTGGTCTTGCCATGGTAACAGAGGACTGCTGCTTGCCCTGTTCACCTCTTTTCATCTGTCCAACTGAAGTGGGTCAGATCCCCCATCCTGGTTTACTGTTGAGTGGACAGAGCATGTGGCAGGACCTGAGGGTGCCTGGGCATGCAGACCATCTACTTCTCTGTGAGTGCTGCAGTATAAATCATGGTGACCTGTCACAGTATCCATTTCTCACAAAGCAGCAGCTGCCCTCTGAGTTATGAAGCATGTGAAACGGCCATCACATGTGTTATATGTGAATATATTAGGGCCTAGTGCATTTGCTTTAATGCTCTTAAAAGCTGGGCTGGCATGAGCTGCTGATAGGTATTTTTCTTTTCCTAGGGAAAGATTTATAACTTCTCGGTGAGTGTGGCTTACATTTATTCCTTGGCGAGTTAACCTCTTGGCAAACTTATTGTTTTCATTGAGGAGGAACAGTTTTAATCCTCTGCAAGTTCCTGAATGGACCTTTTCTGAGACTTGCTCCTGCAGTACAGGATCTTTGCTCAGATGGATTTCTAAGCCAGTAGGAAACTTCACAAGAGATCTGGGAAGATGAATTATTTGAGGAGAGCGGGTACTGCTTCTATTTATTTCTAGAGATGGGAGGCATGATGCTACATCTTTTAAGGGAATCCCAACACCCATTACCTCAAAGGCATCATTTCTGAGAGGAGGAATGTGATTCCCTTCCTAACATTTTCTGTTTGGTGGGTCTTATAGTCAGAAATTCTCCAAATCTATGTGATCTGCTCCTGGAATGTTCCAAGTTTCACAGTAGGGTCATGTGATCCAGCATGATCCTTGCCCTTTGGAAACGTATTCTTATTTAAATCTCAATTTTCTCACCAACACCTTTTTTTTAAATTTTCAACCAACGCTCATGTTTAAAGGCAGTGCTCATCATTTCTTTCAATCAGAGACTGTGCCCTACAATCACATTTTATTTCCTTCAAGAATTTGCAACCC
>PVJA010023286.1:0-33200 GCA_004027025.1 Myocastor coypus | reverse complement strand
CTGTTTTCAAACTGTCTCATTGCTATTTCTTTCTCATTGAGATTAATAAAAAAAAATGGAATATTTTCAGGGGAGCCTGAGAAAAGCCAAAAGGTTCGTACCCATAGAAACAAACGTATGTGTATGTGTGTGTGCGTGTGTGTGTGTGTGTGTGTGTGTGTGTGTGTGTGTGTGTGTGATTTGACTAAATCACAAAGTCTACAGGCTAGCAGCCAAGAATGAAATATTCAAGTCAAGGGAAAGAAATTGAAGATGTCTGTAAATGAGAGACATTAATTTTCAGGGAAACCTTTTCCTAATTACAAGTTTTTCCTTTATTTATTCAGACCTAACCAGGATAAATTCTATTTTGCTAAATTTAAGCTCAATTTACTTGACACTTTAATTAGATTTAAAAACTTTCTACAGCAACATTTATACTAAAGTTTTGTGCAAAGTGCATAGATGAAATGGCCCATAAATGGTAACAGTCAGTGTTTTCTTGCTGGAATTCTTCACTGGTCGCTAAAAAACTTCTTTATGTTGCATGCTACCAGGATTGTACCTTAATGAGAATCCCTAGGAATGCATGCTGGTCTTCACACGCTGATACATGACTAAGCTATTATAGTGTACCTTTTGTCAATCTGGCATACACATACCTAAGCTTAAACCATACATAAATTTTCAAACAGATAGTAAAGAAATAGTTTCATTGAATAAATTTCCCTGTATACAGCAAAACACTTACCAAATTTGTCAAGAAATGTAGCATGAAGTCTTTTGATGAAATATTTACTCACACTTATACTCCTTGTTTGATGCTCTGCAACATTAATACTGTAAAATATACAGTATGTTAATAAAACAACTTCAATGATAAGATGGACAAGAAAAGTAATTTGATAATATAGACAGAAATCAAATTAAAATTAAAAACAATTATTGTCCTTGTAGGCATCCTTATTTTTGGAGCTGACCATTTATCTGTAGCTGGTCTGTGTAACTTTTTCTGTGACTCATTTCCTTTTCTTTGACCTCTGTGTGTTAGGTAGTCAGGGTTCTTCCTCTAGTAGGGTGGCCAAACCTTTATTCGTGAAGGCTCTGGATCAAATTCTTTTATATATATATATATATATATATATATATATATATATATATATATATATATATATGTATATATATATATATATTTTTTTTTTCTTGTTTCAGAACCTTTATTTGTTTATTCACTCATGTTTATGGCTGGCTCAGCCCCCCGCCCCCCACGGCAGGGCTGGCGCAGCATGTGGTGCCGGGGATTGAACCGCCGTCCCTGAAGCCGCCCATGCTTTCCCAAGCAGGCGCTTTAGACCACTGAGCCATCCCGCCGGGCCCATGGATCAAATTCTTGATTGAATTTAGTTTTAGCTTTCAATTTAATTAGCCACAAGAGAGAAAATTACCTATATTACTGAGAGGTCCTCCTTAATCTCCATATTTAATATCAACGAAATATTATCTTTATAAGATTTATCTTCCTGGTCAGTACCATGATTTCTTTTTTGTCTCTTAATTCAAAGCCATGAGAAGACCAAAGTAACTAACTAGATGGCTGCACTTGCAGTTTAACAGTATCATTGTTTTTTGGGAGGGCAGGGGGAATTGGCCCGCCCGTTATAACTCAGATGTCCGCATTTGCAAAGTCTAATGTCTTTTCCTAGTAGCTGGGTAGAGGCTTGAGGAACACGCTCAGTGATCTTGTTCCCCTGCTCATACATCCTCCACTCCTTTCTTTAAGTCATCTTAACTGTGTATTCTTATGACATACAGGCATCTGTATCCACTCAAATTGACACCTGCTTAGACCTCTTACCTATTTTTTTTTTTTTTTGTTATCAATTTCTAGTAGATTTTCTTTTAATTTCATAACCATCTCACAAAATTACTAGAACTAGCCTGGGAAGTACCATAGTTTTATAGCTCTACTTCTCTTTCTCAAAAATATTAGAAATTGGATGGACTTCCTCAGGTTTGCCTCTGCTATGGTTTAGGTCTAGTAGTCCCCTGAAAGCCTCATGCAATCATGGGCAGGGCCTTCTAGAGTTTCAGACTTGAATGATGATCCACTGGGATTCCGTGTTTTACTACTGTTGGGATTATAGTCTGAGTACTGCTGAGACTACGGGTGTGGCCTAAGACAATAGGCAAAGGCAGAGAGCCTGATGTAATTTAAAAAGAGACACAGAAAGACAAACTAGAGCTGTTGGTCTCTGCCTCCAGTAACTGTGAGCTAAATAAACCTTTCCTTCCTTCATTTTGGGTGTTGGGTATTTGTCTGAGCAACGAGTAAAAAGTAACTAAGACAGTCTCTTTGAATCATTTCATTTTGCTCTTGTTTTTTAAAGCCATTTTTCAGTGAGAATGAGGTATTGTAATGATCCCCTCTCATATCATGAAGAAACATTAACTATATCCACAAATGTCGTTTCATCCTCAGTAATCTGGTCATAAAACACGTAAGTGTTGAATGAAAGAGAAAAGGTGAAATTTCAGGGCATTGGGGCTGCTTCCTCATGCAAACAGTAGCGTGCACTCCATGGGTCCAGTCTCAGTGTCCTCCTTTACTTGAAGAAAGGTCCCCTTGAGCTGAGCTAATCATGTTACTTTGGATGTGAGACAGCATTCAGAGCAGGCAGTTGTCTTTCAGAGGCTTATAGTTTTTAAAAAGAGCATAGTTATCTATGAATAATCTATAGCTTGATCTAACACTCTCAGTATCTGTGTCTTAATATACCTAAATAGTTCTACCACAAACAAACAGCAAGAAGAAATCAGGCAGCATCTGCACTGCTTTCTTGGAATTACTCTTCATTATTTAAATAAATTCATCAGCTACATGTAGTTTCTATCATAGAACACCAGGAAACAATTTTACCAAAATTTGCTACTACATGACAGATATCCTGATTTTCTTCCACTTTCCAATATTGTTCTCACTTACTTTTGAGCCATTACCACAAAATCTTCAATTATAGAATTGCATGAACCGAAAGTTTGTAGAGAGAGGCAAAGGATTTGAACAAAGTGTACGAAGAGGAGTGTGAGGGGGACGTGGAATAAACATTTTTACCCCAGTTCAAACATATAAATTGATCCTCCAAGATGAAAGCAATTATGCTGTGTTACAAACATATATAGCACAATAGAAGAAGAAAACAATGAAGTAACTCACCTATGTAGTAAACAGCAACAGAAAGATACCTGAGAGTAGGAAAAAAATTGGAAAGAGATATCTAAAGTGATCAAAAGAAAAAAATCAACAAACCTAGAATTCTGTCCCTACAAAATTATTTTTCAAACTAATGGATGAAAACTTGAAAAAATTTGTTGCCAGTAGATCTACTTTGGAAGGGACACCAAAAGGAAAAAGATTCAGGACAGAAATTTGAAACTACATAGTAACAGAAAGATTGTCAAAGAATAAATAATGGAAAGTAAAATTCTAAACTATGCTTTACTGTTAAAATCTAAAAAGACTACATTTTATTCAAGAAAATAATGTAGTCATGTCTATGTTTATACATTCCAGTGTATATATTAATGTATTTGTATGTGTACATGATTACATGCATTTGTGTGTGTGTGTGTGTGTGTGTATGTGTGTGTGTGTGTGTGTGTGTGTGTGTGTGTCTGATATCAGTGACAGCAACATGCAGAGGATAGTAGGAAAATAAGTTAGGAAAACTTTACTATTGCAAAGTATTTTACTGCTTATGAAGCAGTTAAATGCTACATGAAGCTCAATTTGAGTTAGTTTCAAGTATATATTGTTATAAGTTTTATCACAATTCACTAAAAATAGGTTTCACAGAGGAAGTGTAATTAATTTACCAAGAAGGAAAAAAATCTTATTTTGTAAGAAATTCTCAATTAAAATAACAAAAAGTAGAAAAAATTATGCTTAACAAGCATGGGAACAAATAATAAAAGAAACAAATTAAGATCAAGAGCAGACATGACTGCTATTTGTCAGATTACATTGATCATTAATTTAAATCAATAATTTCAATTTATTGGTTAAAATAGGTTGTCAAATAATAAAATAAGAACTATATTTTGTGTACAAACAACCTATTTTAAATATGTACATACTTCTAAACATATAATATACAATATAATATATTTATTATTTATTATATATCATATTAGATGTCATATTTAAAGTACATATATATTTATTTAAAGTAAAAGGATGAAGAAATATATACTTTGCTAATGCTAATCACATGGACTATATGGAATTAGACAAATAGAATTCAAAGCAAGGAAGTTATTAGAAATTCATATTGAATAAAAGGTCTATACTCCCAGAAAAATAAAGAACTTTTATGTGTCTGTCTTAAAAGTGTCAAAAGAAGCGTAATGATAAATATACGAATACACCACTTCAGTTGGAGATCTCACAGCCTTCTATCAGAAGTCTGACAAATCTTGTCAGCAGAAAGTCAGTATGGAAATATTTGGATTCAATAGTGCTCACGAAGTCAGTGGATATATTAGCAGAGTTTACCTCATCTGACAACAGCCGGCTACTTTCCTCCCAACATGACATGGAACATTCACTAAAATAGATTGCATTTAGGGTCACAAAACACATACTAATAAATTTAGCAGAATAGAAATCAAACAGCCTAATCTCAGACCTCAATGAAATTAATCTAGGAATCAATACTAGAAGGATAAAGGGAAAATCCAAAGTGCTTAAAGATGAAATGATGTATTTCTAGATAATATAAGGTTAAAGGAAGAAATATCAAGAGAAACTAAAAGACAACTTGAACTAAATGTGAATGAAAATAAATTGTCAAAATTGTGGCATGAAGCATGTTCTGTCTAGAGAGGAAGACATAACATTGAATGCATATATTAAAATTTTTCTTGAGCTTCTACATTACAAAATTATTAGAGAAAATTAAATCAAAATAAATGGAAAAAAAAAAAAAAAACTACAGCAGAAATCCATGACATTTTAAAAAGGAAATCAATAGAGAAAAATAATAAACCCTAAAACTCATTATTTGAATGTTCAGTAAAGCCAGTAAGCTTCTAGTCAACCCAAGAAGGCAATCAGAAAGGCACATATCAACTTCCTGTTCCAGCCCCGACCTGACGCGGTGGTAGTGAGGCCCGCGTGCCCGCCGCTGGTAAGCTGCCTCCGCCCCTCTGCCCCTCCTCTGTGTTCCTAGGACTAACTTCCTGTTCCAGCCCCAACCCGACCTGGTGTTAGCGAGGCCCGCACGCCAGCTGGGTCAGGATCCTTGGCCCGCCTTCCCCTTCCCCGCTCCCCACCCCCTTTTTTTTTTTGAACCCCTCCTACCCAAACTCCATAACAAACCCATCAAACATCTCATCTGGTCCACGAGCCTACCAGGACTACTCAATCCCAAAGCTCCACCTCCACCTACAGACCACACTCGTGGGGCTTCACAGCAGCTAACAGCCTGAGCTCCAACACAAAGTCAGGAACCTCTATAGGGGAACCAACTTGGAGTCTCCAGACCAAAGGCCCATAGACACAGCATAATGCCACCAAAGTGCAGAGGTCGCTTCCATACAAAATGATAACAGAAAGGCACATATTACTAACATTAGACAGGTAAGAATACACATTATTATGTCCCTAGAGATATGAAAAGAATAATAAATATTATGAATAATTCTATGCCCATGAACTTGGCAATATAATAAAACAAGCCAGTTTCTCAAAAAAATACAAGTAATATAAATTCCTATGAGATAAAATAGAAATTGAATGAATAATAAGCTTCCAAAACAGAAAGTACTAAAATTAGATGGGTACCTTGATGAATTTCATCAAATAGTTTATAAATCTCTATGCCATCTTTCAGAATATGCAAATAGAATAATCTTAAACTCATTTTATGAGAGGCCAATAACCTTAATGTCAAACTAATGACATTAAAAGAAGATACAACTAGAGGAAATAACTCTTAAAAACATAAATGCAAGGATCCTCTACCAAATGAAAAACAAAATAAAACAAAAAACCTAGCAAACTGAATCTATCAAAGTATAGCTTGAGAGCTGGGCATGATGACACATGCTTGTAATCTGAGCACTTGGAAGGCTGAGGCAGGACAATTGTTGGGAGTATGAGAACTTGGGCTACAAAGTGAGCTCAAGGTCAGCCTGAACTGCTTAAAGAGACTCTTGATTTGAAATTCTACTACAAAACTACTGTGATAAAATCAGTATGGTACTGGCCCCCTAAAAATCCAAAAGATCAATGGAACATTTTATAAGATTCGGGCATGACCACAAACAAACTCAGTCACATTATCTTTGACAAAGGAGAAAAACATTTGCTGGAAGAAAGCTTCTTTATCAAATTGTGCTGGAAAAAATGAGTTTTTCACATCCTGAAGTCTAAAATGAGATTCAGGTCTACTTCCATGCACCAAGCTAAAGTCAAATTGATTCAGAGATTTGAATATGAAATCAGAAATACTAGGGCCAGCCATATTGCTCAGCTAACTAAAGTGCCTGCTTAGGCAGGTGCAGGGACTGGGGATTGATCCCTGGTGTGCCTCCAGCGCTGCCGTCATGACCTGCTGAGATGGTGACTGAGATTGGGCATGATGGTGCACATCTGTGCACTTGTGAGGCTGAAAAGAGGACAATCACTAAGTCCAATCTGGATAACAAGATCCTTTAGAAATAAATAAACAAACCAACTAAATCTACTTGAGGAAAAATGTAGGTTAGGAATCTTGAAGACATAGGGGTAGGAAGAGTGTTAACAGATAAAAACCAAAAGAATCAATAACTGGGATCTCATCTTTTTGAAAAGTGGCTTCACATCAAAAAGAAATTACCTGGAGTCACCCAGATCAGGGTTGCCTCAGAATCTCATGCAGGATAAGAAAGAAAAAAAAAAAAAAGAAGGAGAAAGACAGAAAAAATAGACAGACAGACAGACAGCAGGCAGGTAGACAGAAAGACAAAAAGGAAGGAAAGAAGGAAAAAACGAAGGAAGGAAGGAAGAAGCTGTCACTAACCCAGTCAATTCTGTGCTCGATGGGAATCACTGTGATTTGTACATAGCTAGCTAGCTAGCTAGATAGATAGATAGATAGATGGAGATGTCCTAGGAAGAGTCTTTTGTCTAATTTATGTAATAATACTATGGGTCCTGAGTTTGTTTAATAAAACTTTGTATCTTTTATGATGTAAAAAAAAATAAATTACCTACTGAGTAAAAAGAAAACACATAAAATAGGAAAATATTTAACTGGCTGTCTCTCAGACAAAGGATTTTTGTGTAAAACCTGTAAAGAATTGTTAACAGGGCTAGGAGATAGTTTGGCAGTCTAAGTGTATAGGACCTGGGTTCTATCCTCAGTATGCATATTATGCTGGCCCTGAAATTGGACATGGTGGTGCACACTTATAATCCCAGTATTGGAGAGGCTGAGACAGGAGGATAGTTATGACTCCAAACTTTTTTGCAGGACCTTGTTCCACATAAACAAATTTTTAAAAAATTAAAAAGAAAATATTGACTCACCCAATTTAAAGACCCGATCAAACATTATCTGAGTTGAATATACACTTCTCAGATAGAAAAATATGACTGGCAAAAAATTCTAAAGATTATTGGTCAGTCAAGAAATGCAAATTAAAAAAATACTGAAATTCAGTCTCACCCCAGAAAAAATGATTATCGTCAGGTCAACCAATAGCAAATGCTGGAAGGACTGTGGAGAGAAAGGAATGCTTTTCTACTGTTGCTGGAAGTGGAGACTGGTACAACCACTATAGAAATCAGTGTGGAAATTCCTTAAAAGACTAGGATTACCTGATTGACTCAACCAAGCTATTCTCCTCTTGGGTATTTTTCCAAAATTGTAAACATCAGACAAGAGTGATACATAGGCAGCCATGATTACAGCAACACAATTTTTCATAGCTAAATCATAGAAACAACATAAATGCCCATCAGCTGGAGAATGAATAAAATGATGTATCTTTATACCATGAATTATTACTTAGATATTTAAAAAGATAAGCATAAGATTTTTTATAGGTAAATGTATGGAACTACAGATCATACTCATAAGTGAAATAAATCAAACCTACATGTGTAGAAAGAGTTAAAAGTCTGCTTATTTTGTTGCTTTGCTGTGTACAGAATTACCTTAAAATAGTTTAGTAATTTTAAGATCTCACAAGTTTTATTCATTGTCCAATTCTAAAGCCTTTCCTCTATTGTTGGGTATGATTTTACTGAAGCATTTCCAGATATCAAGATCGATATTTATCTTTATTCGATGTAAATCATAAGCAAAAATGAGAAAGCTTGAAATTAGACATTTAACTTCTGACTTTTTCTGTAGACTTGGAATGAAAGACAGATTTGTCTGGGTTCTCTGAAAGGCTGAAGTGAGAGTACCAAGGAGAGCTATTCCTCACTTTTGTGCATGACTGGAGAAGCATCTGCTTCTAAGTGCACACTGATCCATGCTGGGGTTAATTTTCTTATGACTCTCAGACTTTGAGATTATTAACTATTTTTTTCATCCAGGAAAGGGACCAAGATTCTAAGATCCCATTGTCATATACTGCAACATAATCACCATGGAAGTATTAGATTACATTTGCTCTATAGTGTAATGTCGGAATAATATTCTATTATTGGTATGATTTAGCAAAGTATCCCCAAGGGTGCAAGTATTGAAAGCTTGATCAGCAGTTGGTAACATTTGCAGTAGAGGAATGTTCAAGTGGTAGGGCTTAGTGGGAGGTCCTTAGGTTGTTGGATATGTATCCCTGAAGATGAGCATGGAGTCAGGATCTGTATTTCTTTTCTGCTCCCTTCTTGAAATGCAAGTAATGTACTCCAACTCCATGTCTTAGTCATTTACCTCAAACAACAGAGACTTGAAACAATGAATGTAATTGGACTGGAATCTTTTAACTTTTTGCTTATGAGGATAATCACCTCAAGTATTTTGTTAAAGTGATTTAAAACTAACATGATTAGCGTCACTTTATTTGATTACATGGAAGTATGAAAATAAGTAATAGGTTGTGTTGGCATTCAAAGAAAGATGATTATATAAGAACTATGAACAGTTATGATTCAGAGATTATGAAGGTTAATTTGAAATTTACCTGGTGCAGGTGATAATGGCATTTTCATTTTTTTCCACAAGAACCAATAGACTCATAAATACCCAAACATAGAATGAACTTGACTGAAAATTTCTTGTGCCAAGAAAACGAAGAAACTACTGAGACTAAGGGGGAGGGCTTGCAGTGGAATAAAATATAGAAATTAGTACAAGAAAGTTCATTTACTTTATATTTTAAAAGACTAAACTGTAGTAAACAATTATATAACATTCATGGATTAGTCTAGATAATTTTGAAGGCATACCGTCTCAATTGAGACTTGATTTAGAAAATACAGAATAAGAGTTTGTGCATGGAAATGGATGAACAGGAAAGGTAAGAAGCTACATAAACCAGAGGCTTAGAGAACAGGGGTGCATCTCAACAGTGAGATGAAACATTAGAACTGAAAAGAAAAATGAGGACAGGCTGTGCACAAAAATAAACCAAAAATCAAAACACATTGTGTAGTTATCTTGTTAATACTATCATTTGTCTATTATGGTCTGATCAGGCCTGCAGGCTCCCAAACAACTGTATGATGAAGGCTAAATGAAAGAGGTAAATGGTTTCGATTTTGGGATTTGGGAGCTTTAGAACCTTCAACGGAAGTTCACCCAAGGACCTCTCCAAATGATACTATGTTAATTTAGGAGAACTGTGTTATCTCTAGGAGAGTCTCCTCCTGGGAGAAAGATACCTGCAGCTCCAGTATTTATCTAGTTAACTGAAGTTGGAGCTAGGAGTCCTTAGCTGTGGCCCTGTCTGCTCCTTGGAGGCTGAATGGTTACACTCACATTGTAGGCCTCAGAAGGACCCATGACTCACAGAGGTTCACTTAATCATGAGTCCACTGTTGCCTATGTCCTGACAAAGGACGCAGACCTTGGCAGATTTACACCTAAGCATGAAAAGGAAATTGGTTAATATGAATCCTGCTGAAAGTCACATCATAAATGTCTCAATCATCAAGTATTGGCTAAAGCTTTTCCTTAAATCAGAATTTAGAATAGGCAAAATAAAGCTATTTATACAATATATGATTAAAGCTACCCAAGACAAAGTGGTACTATGTCCTGGGAAGAGTCACGTCCATCCAGTTCAAGCCAAAAAGGAAGCTCTGAATGTAGTAGTAATTGGAAATCAGGTTATGAAGCAGTACAGTCTTACAGGATTAAAGTTGACTCTAACCCAGTATGACTGATATCGTATAAGAATTGGAATGCAAAGAAAAAAAATTACATATCATTCAAAAATAGAGAGGGAGATATAGGGATATGCTTTAGTTACTTTTCTCATTACTGAGCAAAATGTCCTACACCCAAAGTTAAAGGAAGAAAGGTTTGTTTAGCTCACAGTTTATAAATATTTCAGTTCATAATCAGCTGGGGTAGCTGTTGGCAGGGCAGACGGACACCTTAGAGGAGAAATAGTACATGCCAGACAGAAAGCAGCCAAGCAAGGGAAAAAGCAAGACTCTTTCTGTCTCTTATATTGTATCTAGGCTACTGGAATGAGGGTTCTGCTAAACCAATCAGTGGACTAATTTACTAGTCAGCCAACCTTAATTCTAACACACATAATCCTAACATACCAGGAGTAAATCACACATGCTACATCTGGCCACCTCTGAAAATCCCCACTTATGGCTTCATGAAGCTTTGTGGGACATCTAGACACAAGCTGAGCTAGGAAAAATGTTCTGTAAGAACAGAAGTAGACAATATAATGAGGAAGCTGTATATCAAGGAAAGCCAAGCATGGCCAGTCATGACTAAAACCCAGGAAAATTAAAGGATTCTTTTTCTAAAGCCTACCATGTTAGAGGATGATCTTGCCAGCACTATGATTTTGGAATTACATCCTTCAAACAGTAAGAAAATAAGTGTTGGATGTTTAAGTCAACAAGTGTTTGGCAATGTCTTAAGGAAACTAATATAGCACACATGAAGGTACAAGAAAAATAATTAAAATATCACCTCAAGGACATAACCTTAAAGACTAATGCAAAAATTAGTTGGCATACATTAGCATTAACCAAGCTGGTATCTGAATCATATTATAAAAATTTTGTTCCCTTTAAAAGGTTATTTTTTATATTACAAAATAGACTCCAACAATCTTGGCCTAAGGATGTTTTGTTAGAACATTTTTATCTCTTTTGCTTTGACTGCTCACTCTCTGGAGTAATAAATTGTCAAATTACAGTTTAGCTCCTTGTTCATCTCTGTTGTAGAAAAGAATGCCTTTAACCATGTGAACTTTAAGTTTACAGTTTCCATAGCAATGGTATATCACTGAAATAATAAGTTAAGAACAGTGTGTGTTACTTCATACGATCACCTTTGACACTTATAATAGCAATATGCCTAGAGGAATCAACTTCAGGAATTTATGACTTTGAATCTCACTTTTGAAGGCTTACAGTTTTCTTCCTAAAATTTGTGTGTTACTTTGTAGATCCCTACTTACCAAAAGTATAATGTAAAATAATGTAAGAGTTGAAAATGTTTTCTTTTTTTTTTTTTTTTTGGTCTTTTTGAGACAGGGTCTCACTGTATAGTTCAGGCTGGCCTTGAGCTCAGTTTTGTAGCCCAGGCTGGTCTCGAACTCTCACCGATCCTCCTGCCTTAGCCTCCCGAGTGCTGGGATTACAGGTGTGCACCACCACGCCCAGTTGAAAATGTTTTCATATAGCACTAAATTCGACATTTCTATTAGTGACTCCCAGATATCTGAGTGGACTAAAGTGCCTGCTTAGGCATAATACAGCAGCTGGGTTTTAACCCCAGCATGCCTTGCCAGCTCTGCCCCCAGGGCAGGCCTACATGGCAATTAAGATGGGTTTGGTGGCATGCGTCTGTAACTGGGAGGCTGAAAACAGGAGAATCACTATGAGTCTGATCTATACAGTGAGACCCTGTAGACCTTGTACTATATGCATTAAAAAAACAGAATATATATACAACTAAATAAATTAGGGGCCAAAAATTTGAAGACCCAAACTAAAAGTGGATATCTTAGATGCCCATATTTCTCAGAGGAAGAAATTCAAGAGGCAAATGAAAACCTGAAGAAATGCTCTATTTCACTGGCCATTTAAGAAATGCAAATTAAAACAGCATCGAGATACCATCAAAGAAATCAACTAATATTAAATGCAGGAGAGGCTGCCAGGTGAACAGAACACCTCTCCATTGCTGGTGGGAATGTAGACTGGTACAACCACTATGGAAATCAATGTGGAGACCCCTCAGAAAACTAGGAGTGGAAATTCCATTCAACATAGCTATTCCGCTTCTGGATATTTTCCTGAAAAACTGAAAACATCATATCATCGTGTTATATATACACCCATGTTTATAGCAGCACAATTTTTGATAGCCAAACCTTGGAGGCAAACAAAATGCTAATCACACAAAGAATGGTTGGTTGGTATTTTTATGCCATAGAGTAATACTCAGCTATAAAGAAAGACAAACTTAAATCCTACATAAGTAAGTAGATGCAACTAGAGTCTACACTCATAAGTGAAATAAACCAGATCCATATGTGTAGATATCACACTATCTCACTAGTGTAATTCCAGTTTCTGTAATTTGCACCAACATTTCTCTCTTTCTTTAGGTATTGGGGTTATGGGGGGGGGATTTGTACCTCTTTACCTTACTGGTTGTGCTTTTTCTTTAAAAAGCTGATATTTTATTTAATATAAAGATGAAATAAAATTTTATAAATATCAAATAAAAATGTCAGTTTTTAGAAAAAGAACAACCAATAAGGTAAAGAGGTACAAATCCTTCCCAGTAACCGCAATACCTAAAGAATGAGAAATGTTTATGTAAATAACCAAAAACTAAAAAGAAGAGAAAACCTGAAATTGTACTATGAACATGGAGATGCAAATCCAAGCCTATCAACTACTATGTTGAGCACTGATAGATTAAATATGCGTGATTGTTAAAATGTGTAAAAGAGCAAGAAAGCACAATGCACTTTTCCATTTGAGATGAAGTAGATAGAAGATGCTGTAAAAGTGCCAGCATTATAGGTAAAGAGTAATATTGCAGAATAGGAGAGTCAATGCATTTGAATATATAACAATAAATCAGAACAGCTGGATATATGAAACACTTTTCAATAGTATAAGAACCCTTGTGTCTTTTCTCAAACTCTACACAAATATTAATTAAGCAAAAACATAGACTTCTGTAGAAAAGCTCCTTCCTTGTATTCAAAGTAAAATGAACTATTTCTGACATAAATAAACATAGGTGTTCTTTTGAAACATCATATGCATGAGTAATCACAAAAGTATTGACAATAGTGGTCACCAAAATTATGAACATGTGTTTATCTCAGAACATGCTTAAGAAAATATATAGCCAGACTACAGAATGATGAAAATGCACCCACAATGTGCACTTGATAAAGAATAAGAATTCCAAATATATTAAGAATTCTTATAATGTAACTACAGAATGACAAAAGCCCAATACCTATAGATGAATATTTGAATTATTACCTCATTAAAGAAGATGTGCTAGAACCAATAAACATATGAAAAAGTGACCAGCATTTGGTTTTAATGGGTATTTAAATTAAAACACAATGAGATAAGACTACACAGGCACTAGAGTATTTGAAATTAAAAATATTGACATGTACAAATCTTGGCAAGCATGAGGAAAAAGTGGAAGTCTCACATATTGCCAGAATATAAATCAGTGCAATTACTTTGGAAAAATGCCTGGTTGTTTCTTATAAAATTAAACTCAAATGGTCTTGTGACCCTGTATTTCCACTCATAGACATTTATCCAAGAGAAATGAAAATATGTTCACAAAAAAACTTGTATTTGGGAATTCTAGACACTTTATTTATAAAGCTCAAGATTAAAATAGTCCTTGTGTGTATAAATAAGAAAATTACTAGCAAACTGAATGTAGTCGTACAATACAATAGCAGTTTTTGACACAAAAGCAACAAAGTATGGTTAAGTAAACTCTACCAGTGAGACAAGCAACAAACAAATGCAGAAAACATCATAAACATAAAAGTCTACACGCTGAAATTTCATTACGTGAAATTGTAAAATAGGAGAAATTTAACTATAGTGATAATTGGTCAAGATAATAGATTCTTTGGAGTAGGTACAGGGATTAAATGAGAAGGGAAATGATGGAACTTTTGTAGCTGGATGTAATCTTATATTCTGACAGAACTTTAAGTTTCCTATGTGTATACATTTCTAAAGACCAGTAAATGTACACTCAAAATGCATATCTTTTCATTTCATGTAAATTTTACATAAACCTAAGTGAATAATTTATATCAATAGTGTGGTTGCAAAAATCTTACAGTGGAAACACACTCGTGATAGAGATGGGCATATACATAAATATGTGATAAAACAGAATAATAAAATGTTAACAAACTTTGTTTGTGGGATATGGAAATATTCACTGTCAAAATCTTTGATTATAGCTATGCTTGAAACTTTGTATGAAAGAAAAAGACTGGGAAAAATTCATTCATTCAGATAATAAACATTCATTGGTGTGGTCCAGTGGTAGACCATTTGTTTCTTCCTTTCAAGGAGGGCTTGTTTTACACCTTTTTTGGACTGCAATTGTTACAGACTTTTCTCCCTTAGGAACTGTCTCTCTTTCCTGCTTCATTCAGGTTCTTTTTGGGAAGGGGATTGCTCAGGATGCCTTAAGAGAGGGTCTGGTGTGGGATGTGGAGTTGGGGATCAAACTTTGGTCTCCCATGCCTGGCTGAGTTCGCTCAGAAAAGTGCTTTAAACAAGAGAGCTAACCCACAAGCCCCTATGCTGTTAATTTTATAAAAACTTTGTATGAATAGTGTTTCTCTACACATGTTTAAATTCTTCCAAATTAGTAATAACAAAATGTATAATATGCATTTAGAATATCTTGTTTTTCTGTATATTGTGTAGAGAAATGGGAAAAATCCGATTCTGGGATACTTATTTTTAAAAAGGAGGTAGCCACAGTGTTATATGCAGTATAAGACAATGAGAAAAGACTGCAGATGCAGCAAACATCACTACATGTCAGTTTCATCCATATTCAGAGCCCTATGAGGCAACACTCGGAGGTTCTGGTAGCCAATTTGAATCATGCAGGGCTAATGGAAGCAGAATTTAGGACACAAAAATTTTCTGGAACGGGTTTGAAGCATAGCTGCCTACCATGAAAGACTTTTTTTCTATCTTCCAGATCTGCTTATGATACAGTAAAATTTCAAAAGACAATTCAGTAGCAAACTATATATATATGTTCTGAACAGAAACCTGAAAAAATCTCAAGAGAACTGCCTCTCATATAATGGACTAGTTTCCTTAAGTAATCACTTTTTAGTGTGAGATGCTTGTTGCTTCCAGGTTCATAATAATCTTTTATTTTTGAAGGATTGAAATGTTCTCTGTGTGTTTATTCTCTCCCTGCCTCCTTCTAAGTGTACAAGAGTTTGTCTTTGTTCTCTAAATCAGTGCCCTATTCCTAGAAACAAGGCACACAAGCCTGTCTTTACTAGTCTTACAATTATTCAACCTTTTCTGTGTTTCTTCACTAAGCCATATTTGACTGAAAGTCTTGAATTTGCTTTACCTTTTTCTATAAATAAGATAGAATTCTTGATTTGTTCAATGTAATTTCGCTTTTCCTTATTACATGTATTTTGCCACTGTTCTTTCCTATTTACTTGGCCTGCTTCATGTTTATCAAGTGGATTCTAGCACAAGGTACCATGAATTCAGAATCTTAATTTCCTCCCATATGTGACAATGACATACTTAGCATTCTTGTTACATTTGACTGTGGGTGGTTTTATGTGAACTCCTTTGTGGATTCAATGGCTTTTTCAGTATGTGTAAAAAGATTAATATTTAGACGGATTTAATTATCCAATGTGTGAACATCAGTGTTTTGATTGAAACTGGATTAATTCTACAGATTACCTAGGTGTGACTGAATACTTTTACAATATTAGGGGTTTTTGTCCTGAAACATACTATGGATTTTTCATTTATTCGTGTTTTATTTTCCACCCTGCTATGAATTTTTATCTATTTTAAGACAGAAAATAGGTCCCATTTTACTAGGTTTTGTTAAGGTGTTTTATTATTTTATTGTTATTATTCTTTTCTCTTCAACATTTGTTTTTATACACTATTTGTGAATATTCGGGATTGGAATTAAATTTGCATCATATTTAATAAATTAAATGTTCACTGACTTCTCAAGACAGTTCTTATGTTTCTTCTCTTATTCTTGTTTATCCATATGACATGGAATTAATGAAAATGCATCTTCCTTTCCAGTAATTTTCTGAATTCATGTTTACCTCTAATTTTGTTAGATAAACCTTTCAAAATTGTCAAATTGTGGCCACAAAATTCAACTGTTTTGCAATTTACTGTAACAGGAATTACTCTCCCAACTGTCATGAATAATTTTTTTTTTAATTTACACACACACATATAGCTGTTCTCATAAGAAATTATCCAATTCTTATTGATTTGATCATAATCATAAGTGAAAGCTAAAGTTAGTCAGATAACTTACCATATATTAAAGTTTCTGTGTAAGTTATGGCCTGCAATTTTGAGGGAACAAACAAATGATTTGTGAAGCATCAGTCCATTCTTGTGGTATTGGGCAGTATCAGAACTGCTTCAAATAGAAGGTCTACACATCTAAGTTCTAAAAAGCTGTCTCTCTTAGATGATATCACTTCATTTTGATAAGATACATGAACAGACTGAAAACCAACAGCTCTCTCTCTTAGATCCATGACAGAATCAAGATCACAGAGCAAAACACAGTCCTCAAACTTGGAGAGATGAACAGCAAAACACAAGGAATTGAACTAGAACAGAAAAGCTGAAGATCAGAAGTAGATGACAGAGCAAGTACAGAGAAAGGAAATCTAGGAAATCTTATTGGACACTCAAAGTGGACAGGAGGGATAAAAGCTGTAAGGCAGGCCCAGTATTAAAGAAGTCCCCTCACTTACTTTTATTTATCTTCAAAGGTCCTACAGTGTCTCATGATAAAGATAAGAGTGAATCCTTGACATTTCCAACAGCGGCATTGGACAGTAACTTTGTGAAAGAACACCCAGAGGATTCTATCCTTAGAAAGGTCTTCCATAGTGCATTTACCACAGCCTAAGTGACTTTAGGAATGGAGAGCTATAATCTCCTTGTATTTCACTTCATAATGTAGACAGAACTTATCAAGTTAGTTGAAAGAATGGATAGAACAAGACCAGCCTCCACATATAATAGGGAATTCTCCCAAAGCAATTGTCTGAGGCATTAGAAATCTAGTTCTATAAATACTAGCAATAGAGTTCTTGCCTAGAATGTGTGAGCTCCTCTACCACCAAAAGAAGACAATACCAATAGTTATGTAAGAATTTCACCCAAATCATAAACATTTTACTATAGTAATTTTCCACTAAGGAAAAGGAACAATTAAACATATTGTAGAGTATTAACCAATGACTCTGATTCTAGCAGAGGTCCAGATCATCACTGTTGGCTTCAAGTCAGAATAGAGAGAAACAGAAGCTAGGTAATGCCCTATGTCAGACCTATGTCACCATGAGGAAAGTGTATCCCTACACATGTGGCTACTACACAAGTTCTAGAATGTATTATCATAATAGACCTACTCGGCAACTGCAGAATTCCTACAATGGGTCCCTGATCTAGAGAGGTGAAGAATGTTTTTTTTTTTTCTTTTTGAGACAGGGTCTCACTATGCAGTTCAGGCTGGCCTTAAGCTCACTTTTGCAGCCCAGGCTGGTCTCGAACTCACATCGATCCTCCTGCCTCAGCCTCCCGAGTGCTGGGATTACAGGTGTGCGCCACCGCGCCCGGCTGAGAGGTGAAGAATGTTATGTTGAGAAAATTAATTTGAAAATTATAAGAACTGCCCCCCAAATGTATAATGTTCTTAGATGAGATTCAAAGGCTTTAAAAATGCAGGGTACTGATTTTCATTAGTCCCATTCAACTCACCTGTGTGACTTTCCAAAAAGGCAGATGTCTTAGATAATGACAATGAACTCTTTTAAGCTTAACTAGATGATGACTTCTTTGAAGTTTTCTTTCTAGTTGTAGTTTTCTTGCTTACGTAATGTAGCACATCCCTTATTATCTGGTTTGCAGATATTATCTTTAATATATCTTTTTTCTCTTAATGTCTTTAAAAAAGGTGATCAGAACCACTTTAAATGTACTTTACATGTCCTACTACAGTTTAATATCAACTAGACCACAATATCACATAGTTCTGTTTCCTCACATCAATAGCATTATATTTGTTGTACCAAGTAAGCAAGAAATAGCAATTCTAAATCCATTAGTAATATGTTTACATCCCACTGAGTGACTGTCTGGAAGAAATATATGAGACCTCAATGATATGACTAAGGACTTGTAAAGATATTATTTCAAAGACTAAGGATAATTTCTTACATGTGGTCTGTCCTACAGCTATAAATAAAATATACCTAGTTGACTTCTTTAGATTCTGGAAGGAAAGTATGTTTGATTTGTGTGTTCATTTTGTGTGTGTGTGTGTGTGTTGTTGTTGTTGTTTTGACTTAATATACAAGTAGTGTGAAAAGTAATTTGTTTTGTGTATTACCTAGAATAAAGTTCGTCCTCCCACTTATCCAGGCTGTCATGAAATCTTCTATGCCCTTGAGTCATGTAACACAACAGATAATGTTGTTCATGCATCATCAGTGGCAAGTACAGATGCTGTGTCATGGCATGTACAAGATTTCATGAGCGAATTACGGTGCAGACTTCTAGGATTTGGTAGCATTCCTTGCCAACATATGCAGATAACTTAGCTTCTTTGTAGAAGAAGCTCTTGGCCTTTTACTAAACTTTAATGGATATTTCAGATTCAGCCAGAGGCCGGAAGGTATCGTTATGGTTTGAATGCACACAAATCATTGAGGCTGCTTTTGCCAAACTGTAAAAGCAGACATGTGTCTACAGGAAATATTATTGCAATAAGTAGTGTGGATATGTACAACAGACCATTCCATATCCAAAGAGAAGTAGGATGTAAGCAATTCACCAGTGCACTCCTTGAAGGCACAATGAAATGATACAAGGATGAGATCAAAGAACATCCACAATCCCCACTCCTCTTGCATTTCCTCATCTTAGCCAGCCCTTGTCTGTGTCTTCCAAGGGAGTTCCACACTTGCAATTCATGAGGGTGCAGTTTATAGCTGGTTTTGCATCATACACTGGTTCTACTTATCCATGCCCAAACAATATATCCTCTTTCTGAGAAATCCTAAAGGACTGAGGTAAAGGTAATTCTCCTGTTTGAAAGATCCTGGAAGAGTGAGGCTAGTAATATTTATTTATTTATTTATTTATTTATTTATTTATTTATTTATAAGAAAAAAAAGAAAAGAAAAGCAATATGTTATTTAATTATAGTCTGAGATTAGAAGAAATATTATTAGATAATTGGGAAAAACAAAGTCTAAGGTGAAGGTATATTAATATAACTCTATAAATGAAGATATTTGTTCACTGTATCAATGAACAACAAAGGGTAACCTCAACAAGGGGATTTTAATAATCAACTGCGTAGGATCACTCATTCTGCTGATCCCATTTTGTTTCCCTATCTGTTACCATCAATGCCTGATGAGTTCATAAATGGATTTACCATGCTGGCAGTAAGCAAAATTAGAAATAGAAACAGAAATGTGAGCTTCCAACTCCCCAGGGCTGACCTGACTGCAGTCACTATGTAAGACCCAACCTGCTGGACTAATACTAAGCCTAGATATGGCCCTGTGTCCTGAGGGCATCAGTCAGATAACTAATGGCAAGTTAGTGACATTTGACTACTTCCATCATAGAAAGGATGGCATGTTGTGCTTACTATAGTAAATATTTCCTGCAGGCTCAGATGGCTTTGGCTGTACACACTGCTTCAGCTAAAACTATCATGTCTTTTCTTTTTTCTGCCCACTCTTCTTTCAGATGTTTTTCTTTGGAGCTATCATACCATGGTCTGAAAATTTAGAAAACTTGAGGCAAAATAGAGATTTTTTTCCTTTTGGTTTTTATGCCAGGTATTTTGCCTGAGTGGCAAAACTGATTAATGAAATGGTTTTCCACAAAACATTACTTCTAGTCAGTAAACTCCTGTCACAGAAAATAATATATCACAATGAGATTATGTTCATGAAATTCGCTGACCAATTGCTCCAGAATTCTGAAACAGCTGCCTGGATAAAATGGTGCAATAGCCTTTTGAAGTCTTAGTTATGCTACCAAGTATGTGATAATATCTTACATTTCCAGGGGAAAATACTCTGGGAGGCTATATATGTTCTCAATAAAGATCTAATATATTGTACTCTTCTTGTTATTGTGAAGACTCAAGTAAAGAAATTAAGGGTGGATACAGAAATGACTAAACTTACTGTTACCCCTTGTTCATCTACTAATAATACTTTTACCTCTTAAATACACTACTCTATACTGTGGTGGTCTAGAGTTCTATAGTTTAAAAGAAAATTTATGCTTCTACCAAAACGTATAAAACAAATGGAAGGCAGGACTCTCAAGTGGCCACCTCAGGCTCTTTGTACCTCTTGGTCACTGGGCACAGATGGTGTTGGATGAGATATTTGATATTGACTACATAGAGAACACTGAAACTGTCAACCTACAGTGGAATCAGTAAGACTATCTCTGTGATATAGGAGATACCCCAGAAGGTTCTTAGGATTACTATTTATTGTGACTAAGATCAATGGAAATCTACTATAACCCACTGCAAGAGTAACCTTCAGAAATGAAGCGTTGAGTCACAGCACCAGATAAAGAAGCACAACCAGCTGAGATGAATGCAAAGTGTAAAGACAATTCAAAATACAAAGGTGAAGAAAATAGTTGTGATGACTAGCTATAACTATTTGACCTGTTGGGAAACAAAAATTATAATTTTCACTATTATCATTCTGTAATGAAGGATATATTGACTTTATATCTTAGATCGTAAGTATTATTAATTTTTTTCATCAAAGGTAGTATAAACTCCAGCTCCCTTTACATCTCCTTCAGGGAAAAACATTAATGTATTTTCAGTTTATACAGGATAGTGGCTCATAGTAGGTAAGCATATAACTGTATTACTTTTTCCACTTGGGGATTAACTATGGTTACAGAAAAGAGTAAATATACCAATTTGACATGGACTCAACTCACAATAATACTTAAACTCATATGACATCTGGGAGAGTTAAATCAAAGAACACCAAATATGCAAATATATACAATACTGCTGAATTTCATCCAATCAGCTACAGGCCTAACAAAACTGCAAAATCTCATAACCTCCAAATCTGAAGGGAATTTCCCAACAAGTGACCTTTGAAATTAATTTGTACTACCCACTTTCTTGGCTTTTCAGCTTGAAGTTAGTACACTCTGAATATTTTGAAGTCATAAGATTTCACTGTTTTGCATGCCAATTATTAGTTATATTCTAGTGAATCAAGAGCTCCTTGAAGAACTTTGACAAATGTAAGTACAATGCCAATAGTCTTGCAGAATTGGGAAGGAGGAATAACAAAATGTTTTTGTAAGTCATCAGGAATCATGGAGGTGGAATGATTTTTATTCTACTATTTTTCAGATATTCAGATGTTTTTCCTCAAATAATCAGTGATATGTGTAGTACAGTACGTGATTTAAAATGTGTTCTAGATATATGAAAATGATGTTCCATTCTCTCCTTACCTCTAACAGAACTTTAACTTCACTTGAACAGAAATGTCAACCCTTTATCAGTAGGTCCTATATGCTGTGGTAGGAAGTAGAGCTAGTGAATTCTCAGCTGTAGGGCTCAAGACATATTCTAGAAGGTTAGCCATCTTCTTTGATCATAAAATGGTCTGGTTCTATTTTGTATTTAGTTTATAAAATAATATGCTAACAAAATCAGTGGGCATATTTCAGGGAGTTAAGTTCATCTTTGTTTGGTATGCCAAACATACTAGATATCATATAGTTGTTCAAATAAAAGTTACGGAAGAGCTTTTGTTTTTCTATTCTTGTCTCCACGAATGATCTAAGTCCTGCAGTCATACTGGCAAAACAAATGAAAATTTCCTGAGCATTGTCACCTATGCATCTTTTCAAAATTTAAGTATGCCATTAATTTTTCTCACTTCTGAAATCCAATCATCTGTTATGTTTACTACCTTGTCAGAGAAAGGATCAAGGCCATAATGTGCATGTCTGTAAAGGCAATTTTTGGAAGAGTTTAGCCTCTTAATTAGGAGACTGCGTAAAAGAGACTGCCACCCTAAAAGGAATGGGAATCATCCTATCATCTGAAGTCTGAATAGAAAATTGCTGTCTCAAAAATATGGCAAACTCCTTCTGCCTGAATACTTGAACTGGGATGTATCTCCTCTCCTGCTTTCACATTTAAAGAGAAATCCTTCTCTTTTAAATCAAAAACAAATTAATTGCTTGTAACTTATCTTGAGCTCTTCAGTATTTGAAATATAACTTATACTGTCTGTCATGTTCTTTAAGATCTTTGCACACTGACTAGAATTTCATCATCGTTTCTGCTGGGTCACCAAAGTATCTAAACTAGATTTTAATATATATTAATATTTATAATCATGAAAGCTGCTGCCTTATAGAAATGTCTGAGCAACGTACTGAGACTTTGGGATTGTTTCATAACACTCAAAAATTGGATAACATTGGTTAAGTGGGGATCAAAAGGGGGAAGCCAGAGCACCTGGGACAAGGACTTTCCTGGAAGGCTGGGAGAATGAGGTCTAACCCTCTACCCACCAAGGTAATTGATGCCTACTTAGAATATCAAGCACTGCTATTCATCCCTAAGAGAACTACATGAGCATAGGCCTCCTCTTTTTCTTGAAGCCTGGCCTTCAGTGAGTGTCGCTTCAGCACAGCTGTCTTCTGCACTGCCTTTGGAGAGCTCAGCTCTGTACCACTGTGCAGAATATTTCTAAGTAATTTAGCTATCTATAATAAAATGATGTCATGTAGCATTAAATGGTCATTATTAAGTGAAAGAATAAATATGAAAATGATATGTATTATATAGTTACAACTGTATACATTTTAGGAAAGGAAGACAACAGAGAGCCTAGGAAGAGCAAAGCCACCAGAGTTAGGAAGGTGCACACAAGAATACTCAGAGCAGAGGGAATTCTTCAGCGAGTTAAGCTGTTATCTAAGGCATTGCTATGCTGAATGTATGTGCACTTGTCCAAATCCATGGAGTGCGTCACACCAGAGCCTAAATCCCCATGTCATCCTAAGTAAACTGGACTTTGAGTGATTATGATTTGGTAATGTAGGTTCAATGGTAAGTGCCACCATGACTCAGGAAAGTTAGAAGTAATAAAGCTAGGTAGAAGAAAGATAAAATTAAGATTTTAGAAATTGCACCTTAAAGAGAAACTCAGCCTCAGAATACAAGCCTCATTCTTGCACTCTGATTCCTTCTCCCAAAGCAGCAAAACTGGGTGCCTCCCTTTCACCTATGAAGGGGTCTGCCCAATCCGTTTGACTATTCAGTGGTCCTCTTTCAGCCAGAAAAGGAATGGATCATGCCTTTGAGATTTTCCATAGGAACGGACCATTATCTCACTAGGGGCGGGCCATCCTCTTCCACTCACTAAGACTGACCCGAGGCTTTACTGTATCAAATTCCACAGATTTCCCCCTCCTAAAACACATACCAGATACTAAGTTTTCAGCCTTTAGTAATATTGGTCCTCAATTTTTTTTTTTTTTTTTTTTAGTACCCTCACTCTGCTCTGAAATTGATCCTATATCTACCTCTAATTTTTTTTCTCCTGCTTCTTTTACTGAAGAGTCCTGGAAATTCTTTTCTCATGACGGAAGTCAGCAATCTGCAAGCTTATTTTTAAGGGGTAATTTCCTTATTCCATGTTGGGGATCATATGACCTACCCTAGTGACCCTGTGTAGTCTCTATATATACAGAGAACGGGCATAAGTAAAAACTACCTATCCTGTTTTGCCAATGCTATTGAAAACCTACCTTTGCCTGAAAAACACTCCTTTAAGGAAAAGAGTGATAATCGGTTAGTATCAGCATTATCTGGAGAAAGAGAAACAACAAGAGATGAAATGATCTAGGGATGTGAGGTTTTCATATGAGATGAGACTTGGCACACTTGGGGGGCAGGAAAGTCGCATAATCTGCAAGCTGGCTGTCCAAAAGACTCGAGGCACATTCACGGAAGGCCAGGCTTCAAGAAAAGAGGAAGGACTGTGCCCATACACTTCCAAAGAGCTGTCCTTGATACTCCAGGTAAGTATCAACTACCTTGAGGTGGACGATCAGACCTCATTCACCGACCCCTTCCTGGAAAGTCCTTGTCCCAGGTGTAATGGTTTCCTCCATTTGAGTCCTATTTGATCAATATTACCCAACCCACTCTACTTGTAATCTTATTTGTTGAGCCTAGTTTTGTCCCACTTCACACTCATCCTATGATTTTTCCATTGGATCACTATACTTAAGTGACTGTACTTTTTTTGTAATCTTATTGGTTGGTTACAGTTCTGTCCCACCTTGAACTTGCCTTACCTTATGGCTTTGCTCAGTAAACACCCTCAAGAAGTGTGATCAATGGACAGCCTTCTTTTTGCACTCCTTTCAGTCTTTCTTAGACAGAAGCTTCTTTTCTATAAAATCGTCCTACTCATAAGCTTGATTTTTCCAATAATTCATTATTGACTTTAAAGAACATTTCATACCTAGAAGTTTGGGAGTTTCTGTCTCCTGTACCAATTTCATAACCATACCAATATTGCTCCTTTTATGATATTCTATTATATATATGTAATTTCATTTATTTACCCATTCACCTATTGGAAAACATACTTATAACTGTATTCTTGTTCATATTCTTATCCATACTCTAAATAAAGCTATAATAAAAATATATACATTAATTTTCATGTTCACATAATTGTGCAGAACCTCTCAGACTGCTTCAAAGCTCAGATTTCTAAGGACATCCGAGGATCTGACTCTGCTTATCTAGAGTTCAGGCAAATGGTGAGGTACAGTTCTGTAACCATGACTTAGCTCAGTAAACATGCATGCACTGTTTGCAGCATTATATAAGAATGCAAACATGAGATAACAACCTGTATAAGAAGTGTACAACAGGATGGAAGTGGATCTTACTCTTGCTCTGTTTTTTAAGTCATTTATTTTTTATTTATCTATTTGTTATTATGGACGGCTCAGCCTGCCCTGGGAGTGGAAAGCTGGTGCAGTATGTGGTGCTGGAGATCAAACTGTGGTCCCTGCGATTGCCTAAGCTTGCCTAAGCAGGTGCTTCAGATCTCTGAGCCATCTCACTGGCCTTTGCTTTTGCTCTAATGTACTTTGGTGCTCTCTGCTCTGCTATATACTGCTAGATATAGTTTTTAATGTTTTTCTCATGTACATTCTTTAACCTCACCTGTGGCAATATCCCCTGGGCACCCCCAAGTGAGCCACCAATAACTTTTCATTTATTTTGGCTAAATTCTAAGAAATATGATTCCTAGATTATAGAAGAATATGTTTTGGTTTGTAAGAAACTTTCAAAGAACCTTTGAATTTTATCTTATTTTACAATTCTACCAGAAAAAAATAAGTTTCTATTGTTCCATAGCTTTATGGGAAAATGGTAGTATAAGTTTTTGAATTCATACCCTGAAGAGTACAGCTATTTCACTGTGGTTCTTATTTACAAGTCTCTAATACGATACGATGTGGATCATCTGTTTTCTGCGTGTGATAAAGCTGTAGGTGTACACTGTCATATTTGATGAGGTGTTCATTTAGATAGTTTTCCAGTTTGTAATCAGGTTTGATGATTTTCTAACTTTTCAGCTGAAAATTTATTAGTATATTGTACACACTGGAGTAGATACGATTTCTACAAATGTATTTGTAGTCTGTGGTTGCATTCTCACTTTCTTGACAGCCTATTTTATAGAAGATTTTCAAGTTAATGAAGTATAATTTATTAATTTTTCTTTGTAGGCAATGTCTGTTGTGCCACATATTGAATCACTGCCAATCCCATGAATATTCAGATTATTGCTATCTTATCTTAGTAGTATGCTTTATCATCTTGCATTTTTACATGGAGCTTTACACTTCATGTTCTTAACTTTTGTGGGGATGTATGGATGTGTGTTTATAATCATTATCTTGCAACAGAAGTCAAGTTGTTTTGTAGCTTTTATTAAAAAGACTGCTCCATTGCTTTAATTTTACATTTTAGAAAAGACAAGCTGACTATATGTGTTTGGTTTTACTTTTTGGCTCCCTTTTTTTATTTTACTGGCAATTAAAATACATTTATTTGACAGTTCCACACATTTGTTTATTATAGCTCTGTTAAAATAAACAAATAAATAAATAAATGAATAAATAAAGCCCTGAAATTGGGAAAATTGATATTTCAGTCTTCTGCTTTATTCTTGTTCAGCTTTGCAAATTTGGGTTCTTTTACTAATATTAAAGTCTACAATTGCATTTTATATTACAAATATCAGGTTCAAATGATCCCATTTTGATAGAAGTTAACTTATGTTATCTGTGGAATTGAAATTCAAGAAATTATTGGTAAAATCATATTGCTATAGGCAGCTAAATTAGATAGAAGCATTATACGCAGTCAGACAGTGGTAGGCCCTCAGACACAATAAGGAAGACAGGTGACTTTTAAACTTTGGAAGAGACTGACACCCCTAATGTGAGCCAAACCTCAAGACAAAAGAATAAACAAATGCAGCCATGTACCTCCCTCAGGATGACCATCAGGGATGGATATTTTCAATAGGTATCAATCACCTTGAAAGAGTAAGAGTCATAAGTTAACCCAGCCCCATACAGGAAAAGCCTCTGTTCTGTACTCATGCTCTTGCTATGTGACTCACTTCCCCATTTGATCCTGACTGAACCAATTTTACCTGAACAGTTGTACTTGTAACCTTATTGGTTGGTCATAGTTCTGTCCCATCTTGTGTGCAAGTGCCCATGTTTTTCACCTTAGACCACATGGTGTTGCTGTATAAAAATCCATAGAAACAGCAGATTCCCAGGGCAACATGCTCAGGTTCCCCTTCTGTGCCTCTTGGGAAGAGCATTCTTTCCTGAATACATTCTGCTCTTAACCTCCACTGTTCCTAAAATTATTTTTTTTGGTTTTGGAGAACATGAGCTCATTCCAGCTATCTTCCAGGTTGGGAATTGCAGTCTCCCATATCAATAATATTGTGTGGATAAGTCCAGCAAAAGATACTGGTTATATATTTTGTTCTTAGTTTGAATGAATGTCTTACTTAGCACCACAACAAGTGAACTTACTTGGAATTTGTTTTGTACCATTATATAACTTGGCCATTGTCTGATTAATTAATAAATATGTTGCCATACTTACTATCTTATGAATTCTTTATCTCTCCATTTAAATGTCTATATGCAAAAATATATTAAACATTTTTTGCTGGTCAGTTTCCATGACTTAAGAATTAATATTGGAAAACTTCTGATGAGAAGAAATGATTTTTGCTAGGGCTTTGCATATCTTTTTTGTTTCCTCATTTTCTGACAGTCATAAGTTGTATGTACTATTTTACCATTACACATGATATGATTGTTTATTAACCAATTATCGTGATTTAAAGAGCCTTGTGTTCAAAATCAAAGAATTGTTTTCTAGTTTGTTTGCGCTTATACATAGAATATTTTTATACTTCTAATGTTTGTTCTGTGAGGTTTCTTTTTGCTTTATAACATTTAACAATAAATCCATTTCAATAGAAATATTTCAAGATGTTTTCTAAAGTGAACAGTATTTTTAAACAATTTTATGGTACCTGTTTGTCTCAGTTACTCTTCTCTTGTTGCTGGGACAAATATCCAACAGGCAAAATGAAGGAAGGAAAGGTTTACTTAGCACACAGTTAGTGGAAGTTTCAGTCCATACTTGCCTGGCCCCAAGGCAGAGTGGAACATGGTACAGAGCAGGCATTCATGGTGCAAACAGCAAAGGGAGGGGTGGTAGCTCAGACAGCTAGCAAGCCTCTCTCCCCACTGCATATTAAAATTCAGATTAACTGCCCCAGGGCCGGGATGCAGCACTAACACACATAATCCCAGCATTGGATTAACAATCAATCACAAACTCCCGAAGCTGCCCCAAGACAGTATGAGGCTTTGGAGGGACAGCTATATACAAGCAAGCCATAACGTTGTTATTAATTACAAAATAAGTCTTCAGAACATAAAAATTCTCACTGGCATGAATACCTAATGGGTAAATTCAGGCCCTGAGTTTGATCCCTGATCCTTGGTATGCACCCCTCTCCACCAAAAAAAAAAGTAAAAAAATTAACTAAGTACATATAGCTTTAAACCAGAAAGAAACAGGTATAGTTCTAGATTTTTAAAGGACAAAAGGGATCATGACAATATTAAAGATGGTTGGGGTGTGGTGGACAAATAACCCAGGTATCCCCATGTCCTGGATGTAATATTATTTCCTTTTCATTAAGTCAGCAATTTCTGAAGCGTTTTCTCCGTTGTTTTAGCCTGCAACTACAAGATGCTCACTTTTTTTTTTTTTTTTTTTTTTTAACGGAGAATCAAACTCAGGACCTTGCACTTGCCAGGCAGGCATTTGCACCCCTGAGCTATCTCCCTGGTACCTAAGAGATGCTAATTAACTTGTTTAAATTTATATCTGTCAACTGAATTCACTTGGAGTATTACTCTCTTAGCTTGAAAACAAGATTGAACGCTTTGCCTCTGTGAAATATTTTGCTTCTGGCCTTTAATGATAATGATGTTTGAATCTGCACTTCTCCAGGGAAGAGAGTAGTAGACAATAAAGGATGAGAATATAATTTTCACTCACAGATCTAAGTTTTTCCTCTCTGGCTTTACCAATATTTCAGCACAGAGTCATTTGTCTGACTTCTGCACGTGTATAAATTCCAGCGAGCTCTCCCTTACCCCGCTTCTCTGCTGCAGCCTTCAGATCACTTGTAGAGCCAACACTTGGTACAGAGATGGAAAGTAAGGGAGCATCCGTGAAGCACAGCCTGTAAGAGCAACGACCAGCAGTAATTTTACCATGTATACTTTTCCTAAGATACAAGAACTTTCTGAAAGAATGCGATCAACCACTCTATTGCTTGACAGGTTTCAGCCTAAGACCTATTTGCTGCGTTTCAGTGCTTCTCTTCTCATCTTGGCTTAGGGCAAATTGCAAACATCTGGCTAGTGTTTCAGAGGGAGGATTTGGTAGTGGTTAGAGGTTGGTTGTAAAAGGAGAAAATCTGCACCTAGGCATCAGTGTATTTGCAAAGAACATTGAATGTATTGTTGCAACTTGTCTAACAGCTTAAATGGAAAATTTAAAAACATAATAGATCGCTATTGTGAATTGTGTAGCTAATTATTTAATCCTTTTAAGCAAATTTCACAATAAAAGAATTTCCTCCAGGAATAGCAATATATGGAGAGGAGAGAACAGGAACTAAAGGAAAAAAAGGCTAGAGGTAGAGGGTGGGATATAACGCTGGCTCACTAGTGGACACAAATAGGAGGTTGCTCACTGAATCCACCTCAGGACATGGCGGTTTAATAATAGCTTGCATTGTAAGAGTTAGCGTATGAAAAAACACCAAAAAGATGTGAGAATAATAAAGGAAGAGTCAGTTTTATTTAAGGTCTTTTATGGCTAATGTGTCATTTTCTTCTATAATTGTTGGAACTTCTTAATTATATTTCTTTAGAAATGGTGTCCTGGTGAGGATGCAAACTAATGGTAATACATAGTTTTTCCATCTTTGTGTTGAAAATGAATATATAATGATAAGTGTAGTTTTATATATTTTAATCACATAAATATATATAAGATCACAAGTACAAATGCTGAGAATTAAATAATATGACCTTTACAAGTCAACAGGTTCTGACATTGCCACTTGTGCTGATAACCCACTACTACTGTGGACTATTGGACTATACGTAGAGATAGTTTCTCTTAGTTCAGTAGGAAGAAAGATCTGTACTAATAGTGTTAATACAAGATGCCAAGTCTACATCTTGTACTCTGAACAAATAATATGAAGACAATAACATGCAATGTATTAAATATTGAAATTTCCCTACTAAATTGCTGTGAAACCATCTCATTGTGATTTTTTATTAAAATGAATTAAAAAAAGAAAACTGTGTTATGATAAATGGAAAAAAATAATATGAGATAGCATGAGTTTACTTGCTTCAGCAAGTATGAAAGTTTAAAGGAAATACATACAAACATATTTGAAACCTGTCACCATCACAATTGAAAGAATTTTATGTGAGTTCAGATTAAGTCAAATTATGAAATGTGTTCCCTCTAGCTTTGGCATTCCTGGAAACCTGGAATATGAATAAGCAAATTAAAGATCTTGTTAAAACTTCATAATAATGATGGAATATACAACAGATTTGAATTTTTATTTGGTTATGGGGAAGTTAAGATCATATCAAGAAATTAAGACATGTAGCCTGATGAGATTTTCTGTTCAGAAAAGGAGGGAGGAAGGCAGAGAGACAGATAGGTATGGAGAGAGGCCTAGGAATAAAGAGAAAGAATGACAGAAAGGCAGACAGACAGACAGACAGACAGACAGACAGAAAGAAAGAAAGGAAAACAAAGAAAGAAAGAAAGAAAGAAAGAAAGAAAGAAAGAAAGAAAGAAAGAAAGAAAGAAAGAAAGAAAGAGAAACAAAGAACTTCAAGACATTAATATTAGTAGGGATCCAAGTTGCTGATGTAACATAAGAGCAGTGTAAAATTGAGGTTTAAATAAATTTTCTTTTTAGTGTCTTTATCTTCATGTCAAATGTACGTTCACATATCTAAGATTTAAGTTATAATCTATAGATTTTAAAACTTTGCTTTTCATATGTAAAGAGTTTAAAATTTTGACAGCTTTACTGAGATATTATTCACACTTCACATAATTCATTGAAAGCATATTTTTGTTTTCATTATATTCATACATTTTGCTGCTGTTGAAAATTATACATTTAGACACACAAAGGGAGCAAATATAACGATGGACTTTTACAAAGGAAGACAGAAATTGAGCTCAATTTTGAAGCAGCATTGGTAAGTAGAGTTCAGTGGATTGAAAATTACCAATTGAAAACAAACAAAAAGGGCTGGTGAGATAGCTCAGCACACCGAGTGCCTGTTTAGGCAAGTATCGGGACCAAAGTTCAATCCCTGGCTGCACATGCTATGCTGACCCCAGCCCTGGGCACACTGAACCAGCTACCAAGACTAGGCATGGTGCTGCACACCTGTAATCTCAGCATTGGGCAGACTGAAAATGGGAGGATACAGTGTGAGTCCAAGCTGTGTAGAGAGATCTTGTATGAAATTATTTTTTAAAAAAAAACGGTGGGGCTGGGAGATCAGCTAAGTGGAATAAATACTTGCCTGGCAAGCGCAAGGTCTTGAGTTAGATCATGTCTACCTAAACAAACAGCCCAGAAACAACAGCACAAACTATGAAAACAAACAAAAAATTAGTGGTAAGAGATATTCTGGTTAACTGATCCAGGAGGATTCCTGCAAAGCAGACATCTGATGAATGATCAGATGTCATCTGGGAAATGGCTAATGAGAAGGAATCTAATCTGGTTGAGTGTTATCAGATTATTAAGGATAAGATTAGTAGGCTTTGTTCTTAAAAGCGATTTTACAATGAAGTGTATGCTTGGATGTGGGAGAAATTTCAGGGTCCTATCTAAAGTATGGTAATATGAACAATCCTTGTTACTATCATGCTTATGAAGAAGTATTTCATCCATGTTGTACCATGCAGCAACATTTTTTTTTTTTTTTTTTTTTTTTGCAGATGTTCAGTTTTTATTGAACATGGTACAAAATGAGGTTTAGTCAAAAAGACCAAAGCCTATGTCGTCCTCAGATTCCTCGGATTCCTCTTTCTTTGCTTCCACCTTCTTCTCCTCAGCTCAGGCAGCAGCGGTGGAGGGAGCAGGGCCACCTGCAGGTGCAGCACCTGCTGCAGGAGCTGGGCCTCCAGCCCCTACGTTGCAAATGAGGCTCCCAATGTTGACACTGGCCAGGGCCTTTGCAAACAAGCCAGGCCAAAAAGGTTCCACATTGACGCCTGCCGCTTTAATAAGGGCATTGATCTTATCCTCTGTCATGGTCACCTCGTCCTCCTGCAGGATGAGGGCGGAGTAGATACAGGCGAGCTCGGAGACGGAGGCCATGATGCAGGCTGCGGGGCGCGGTGCTAGTCGCCTGAAGAAGTGAGGGCCTCACCCCAACGCGGTCTTAGCTCCCTCGGAAGAACCAAGCACCTTGATGGCAGCTGAGGAAAGGAACAACATTTTAATTCTTTCTATTGCAAAATAATATTTGAGGATATTTATATACCACATTTTATTCATCTATTTTGAGATTGATGAGCATGTGAGTTTATTATTTTCTCTCATAAATACTCAACTTTTATATGCAGGTTTATATGAGTAAATAGTATGCCTGGAAGTAAACTTACCAAACCTTTCAAAAGTTATGCTCTTACATTCTATGAGCATTATGAGTGTTCTGATTCCATCTGAGTCTCACCAAAGTTATTGCCATCTCTGGAAATACACCAAGTAGAAAATTGTAAAGCGATATCTCATTGTTTTGATGCTTTGCTATTCTCTAATGGTTAGTGTTGTCCAAAATCTTTTCATGTCTTAACAGATATAAGAGTTGGCATAGTGGTCCACTTCCAAGAAACATTTTTTTTTAAACAGAAAGGTTTACAGGGTGTACAATTTCTCACTACTAAATCAAATTTATAGTGATCTGCCTGTTCACAGCCTCCCAACTAGGATTACACATG
>PVJA010023285.1:0-33201 GCA_004027025.1 Myocastor coypus | reverse complement strand
AAATAAATAAATAAATAAATAAATAAATAAATAAATAAAGTGCTATTCTTTTTATGTTGATTTTTTTTATCCTCCTTTACTAAATTTGTTTTTCAGTACTAACAGTTCTTTAATCATGTTGTCTGCAAACATGGACAATATAACTAATTTTTCAATTGGAATGCTCTTCATTTCTTCATTTCTTCCTTCCTTCCTTCCTTCCTTTCTTTCCAGAACCAGGGGTTGAACCCAGGTCCATGCATTTGCCAGGCAAGTGCTTATTCTACTGAGCTATCTCTCCAGCCCCTTTAATTTCTTTCTTTTGCCTAACTTATCTTGCAAAGATGTCTAGTAACAGACTACGAGTATGGGAAGTGAATATCTTGGTTTTGTTCTCAAACTCAGAGAAAAGGCTCAGCTTTTTCTAGTCAATGTGATAGTATTTCATACATAGCCTTTAGTATTTTGAGATATATTCTTCCTATACCTTGTTAGTTTTGTTCTTGTTTTTGTTTTATCAAGAAAGGATATTGAGGGCTAGGGAAATGAGCTCCATGGCACAAGTGCCTGCCTGGCAAGTGCAAGGTCGTGAGTTGAAACCCCGGTCCCACAAAAAAAAGGTGGGGGGAAGAAAAGAACATAGAATCTTAGTGCTTTTATACATCTGTTTAAATGATCGCATGCTCTTTGTCATTTATACTGCTGATATGTCATATTACATTTATAAGTTAGAGTACATTAAAGCATCCTTGTATCTCTGGGGTGAAATGTATTTATTTGATCATGGTAAAAATGTTGAATTTGGTTTGTTGCTTTTCTGACCATTTTTTGCATTTGTTTTGTTGTGCTGTTCACTTGGCAGTATTATTCCATTTTCTCCAGGCCTGTGAATGTTCCACTGAGCAATCTACTGTAAGCGTAGCGGACATTCCCTTATATGTGACTTGCTGCTTTTCTCTTGCTGTTTTCAGGATTCTGTGTTTGTACTCATACATTTTTAGTGAAGGCCTATTTTGGTTGAATGTAGATGGGGTTCTTCACACTTCTTGTATGTTAATGTCTATCTCTGAAAACTGGGAAGACTAGCAGCTGTTGTTTCACGAAATAGATGTTTAGTGACTTTCTCCCTTTCCTTCACCTTGGTTTCTTTCGATTCATTATGTTAGATTTATTTTCATCCATTTCAAATTGTAATCTATTTCTGGAGTATTACTGCTTTCCTTCAGAGACATCTTGTTCCTTCCTTGTTGTGCCCTTACACTGCTATCTGATAGGACATTTGCCCCTTTCAGTTTTATGAAGCAGCTTTTGTGTAATTTTTCTCACTTAAATAGAATATAAGGTTCATTTGGTTGATGTTTCAGATTTGGATATGGAGGAGGTCTAAACTCTGTGATCTTTTTTTCTCTGATATCTGAAGTGATCATGAAGGCACTTGTATGACTGCATTGAATATGGGCTTCCAAAGGTATAGGTATAGATTCCTCAGGAACTGTAGAGCAAGCTATGGTGAGAGTGGCTTTTATTGTTTTGGGGGTACAGCACATGGAGAGGACTCTCCTTTGGAGATTCAGGGTAAACAGGTATGATGCCAAGGGCATGGTGTCACCAGTCACTACTCTAAACCACATGACACAAAAGAGGCCTTTCTCAGGACTCTCAGAATGAAGGCAGGAGATGTCTGAGCTTGTGGCACCAGCAGTCACAGTTATGAACCCATAGAGTAGGATGGTACCTTCCCCGGGTACCTAGTACTCATTTGATAAGTATATGGTAGCAGCGTATTTAAAGGATCATTCAACATATATATATTCAACTGTTTAACAATATTTTAACCTAGCTTTCTTTTTGGAAAACCACTTCTAAAACTCCATGAAGACTAAAAAGTAAGATTTTTAGTTGTAGTTTGATTTTTTCCATCCCATAAATTTTTGATGTTAAGGGTCTTCTAAGTTTGTAGGTCACCTGTAGAGTAGAATCCCTGTCGTGATAGGCAAGGCCAACAGACACATCCGCTGACAGTCGGGTGGACATCCAGGCATCTGGTGGTGGATGTCTGACTCTTGGACCGTCGAAATCTGTAACTCAGTCCATTTTCCACTGTTCTAATAAGCATGCTGATTTCTCCTGCAGAGAGCACCATGGGAATGCCATGCAGCCTTCCATCAAGGATAACAGTGGCAGCCACGGCTCTCCTATCAGTGGAAAATTAGAAGGCATCTTCTTTAGCTGCAGCACTGAATTCAACACTGGGAAGCCACCTCAGGATTCACCTTATGGAAGATACAGGTTTGAGATTGCAGCAGAAAAACTTTTTAACCCCAAAACTAATTTATACTTTGGGGACTTCTACTGTATGTACACTGCTTATCATTATGTGATTCTGGTTATCGCCCCCATGGGATCACCAGGAGATGAATTTTGTAAGCAGCGGCTTCCTCAACTAAATTCCAAGGATAATAAATTTTTGACCTGCACAGAAGAAGATGGGGTGTTAGTTTACCACCATGCCCAGGATGTCATTTTAGAAGTTATTTACACCGACCCTGTGGATCTTTCTCTGGGCACTGTGGCAGAAATCACTGGTCATCAGCTCATGAGTTTGTCTACTGCAAATGCAAAGAAAGATCCCAGCTGCAAAACCTGTAACATCAGTGTTGGACGCTAACACCCCTTTCTGATCCTTACTCAGCCCCTTCTCTTGCTCTGTGGTTCATTTTCATCACCAGATGTTTTCCACTGAAGCATGCATATGCCGCCATCACTGAAACCAAACTACCACTTCTCCAGCTCCACTCAGAGCTGATTTAGGGTTTCCTGTCCCCCACCTTTCCCACTACTTTCAATGATCAAATATCCTAAGTTCTCTTGACACTTTATTTGCCTAGATGCTGCAATGTCTTTATTTTTACTATATGCCAAACGTAACAAGACAATTATATAGAATGCTTTAGCAAAATACAAAATAATGACTTATAAATGGTGTTTAAATATGCATTCATTTTAATCTACTGAACAAATATCGAAATAACTCCAAATCGCATGAAAGGGTGTAATTGCAGCATGAGTTAAATCTTACGCCTAGAGTTGTCAGCACCTCCAACTTGTTATTTGACAGTGTTATTTATGTTATTTATATTAGCTAACAGGAAACAACTACTGTGTTTGAACATAATAAATATAATAGAAAAATATTTTATTTGTATTGTATAAAATATTTACAATCATATCGAATATGTGGAGTTACATTTTAATAGCAATTGTATACATTGTCACAAAACCATTTCCCTTATCAAAGATGTAATTTGTAAACCTCAAGTAGTTGTGTATCTGTCCTGTTACAAGTGGATGACTTCAATTAAACAAATTTATGAAGGATATTTTTCTCATTTGTAAAAGTTATAAAATCAGGTAAATACAGAGAAAATAAGCCTCCAATTCATCTGCTTTTGAGATGGTCATTCTTCCCACCTAAACTGTATAAAAATGTGAATTTCTTCATTATCATGCTTAAACATTACAGAAAATACAAATACAAACATGATGCATACATGAAAGAAAATATCAGCATTTTACTTGTTTTAAAAAACAAAATAAATGTGTTTTAGTAAAAATAACGCAAACCGAAATAGACTAAAATTGATGAAGGAAATAAAATATTGAGTCCTTTCCCAAGGTACCAGGACAGTTTCTAAGTCTTTCATTTTGTACAGAATAAAGAATAACTACAGCTCATGAGAAAGATTTTTCACTTTACAAAGTACAGACCTTGCAACATTAAGAAAAATGCATATTCCTGATGGAAAAATAGTTATATATTCTTATAGTAAACAAGATTAGCAATACTATGGTCACATTAGATTATATGCTGAAGACACATCTATCCAAAATACCTATTTTAAAATTTTAATACAATATTTTAATATAAACATCTGTCAGTTATAGACAAAGATAATTCACAAGGTACATGCTGTCAGAATGAACTTTGGTAACTGGAAATGTAAAAGCGCAAATAACATAAAATAATGTGCTATCTTTATATAGAAATAAAAAAGTAGCTGTGACACTTCTATTTAGGGCACTGAATGTCTATCAGACTTGAGGGATGAGGCAGTAGATGTTGTATCACTTAAAATCAATTTGAAATTTCAATTAAATTATTTTCTTACTGTAGGCTTTCCTTGCTACATAAAAGCAAATCTCTTTCTCTTTTGTGGTTTAAAAAAAAAATCATGCTCTTTTTCCATACACTGATATAAACCATTTTGGGGCACTAAATAAACTCTAACAAGTGGCCCATGTATGTGTCACTTAGATTTATCAAATATAAGAGTTTTTGGAAATACTTATATTGACTGAGTTTTGTCCTTGGCATGGAGAAAGCTGACTTGCCCCCCACCAAAGAGATGGTTACCTGTTGTATTTTTCCCCATTTAATTCCCTTTTCTTTGTACAGTATTCAGTTAAATTTGCTGTCTTTTCTTAAAAATAACTATCACTAAAGTGCTTCATTCTCATTATGTCAAAGCTACTTAGCACACATGGCACAGGAAAGTAAGCTTGATTTTTATCTTGGGTGAAGATGATGGAGATTTCCTAAACCTCAAATAGTTTTGGCCACATCTTGCTTGCTGATTAGGACCTCTAGTAGTCTCAGTTTGGCTTTTATGTGCTTGTATTCACAGTACTCATCTGCCATTGGTATCCTATCTTCCTTTTGTGGACTTCTGCAAGGAGAAAATAGAACCATTAGTTCATAATGAATCAAGTCACTAAATATCTTTATATAATTAATAGGTAAGTACAGGGCAGCAGCTTCCTCTTGATTTTTCCATTGTCTTCTTTACTTTCCCTTCACTTACATTTACTCTTCTGTTTCTAAATAATAGTATCATTTGAGGAAAGTCTTTTGCAAATAAATGAGCCTAAGCTTAGACATAACAATGGGCAAGTGAAAGGTCTGGGAACAAGAGCTAGAGCTGTTAAGGCGTTCCCTGTCCATTCGTCCTCCCAATATTTACCATAGTCCCGCACCTACGCAGTATTTTTACTGTGTAAAATTTCATAATACAAGTAAGTCACAGATTTATGATTAAAAGAAAAAACATCCAGTGGCTGGTTCTCTTACAAACTGAAAACAACCTCATATTTTCTTATAATACCTGTTTTTGCCAGTGTGTATGTAGAAGAGTTACGGAGCTGTTCCATAACAGACAAAATTTATGAGTCAAACTTACAGTAGTGTACTTCTGCATGTGAATTTTACTAAGCCTAACCACAGAACATTGTATACATGTACATACCTATGCGGTCTAACTACTGCACACTATATGTTACCAAGAACATTTACAGTGTCTTAAAAGTTTTAGTTTTCCATTTGCATGGTCATTTTACCTTATGGATAGTTCCAGTAAAATGTGTTAGGAAATCAAGATTGGAGTCCACAAATCCCAGCCATTCAACAATTTGCTTTTAGTTTTAACAAATCTTTACTTTTGCATTTAAGTGAAATGTATCACCACAAGAGGGCACACACCTTATAGTCCAGTACTTACAGGAATATCTGAAGTAGGTTTCGGAAACCAAGGTATAATAAATAGAATGTTATATGTAGAACATAATTAACCTCCTTAGGTTTACAGGGTAAATCTCTGGGCTTCAAAATAGATGAAGGACGTGAAGCCAATCTGGCCATGACATCTTCACCCCATTGAGCACCAGGGTTGGTTCAGCTGATCTGGCTGGCTGGGCAGGTGCCCCTCACTCCATGTGTGTCCCTCCCAAAGTAGCATGCTGGAAGAGGACAGTCACCCCCAACAGAATAGGACCACTTTCTCAGTGAAGGGTACACAGGTAGCTGTGCTCCCCTGTTAGAACCTCCAAACTAGCTGTCAAGAACAGGTCAAAATATAACCTTACTCAGGGAACTCAAAGTCAGGAAAATAATATATGCACATCTTAAAGTAGCTATTTCTCTCATGCAGTGACTAGATTTAGAATACTGAATGAGATGTTTCCATAGAATACCTTCATGTTAGAGCTGCAGATATCAGGAACTTTAATGTAAGTCAAATACTGGCACAAAGTCATTATGCCACAGAAAGCTTTGCAGGTGAACTTCCACAATTGTTTTGTAAAACGAGATGCATGGTAAAAGAAAATGAATTGTCTAAATTTAACATGCTACCTCCCACAAGATTATTTATCAAAATTAAATAAATAAAGTTAATAAATTTGGTTTGTAGCAAACTGAAAATGAAGATTCCAGGTAGAAGACTAAGATGATTGAATCCAAATTGCCTGTACAAAAAGCTTCTCACAGACCAGGGATTTAGCTCAGTGGTGCAATGTCTGTCTGGCAAGCACAAAGTTCTAGGTTTGATTCTTGGTACCAAAAATAAATAAACAAATAAGTAAATAAATAAATAGGGCCAGCCAGATAGCTCAGCAGACTAACGCACCTGCTTAGGCAAGTGCAATGACTAGGGTTTCATCCCAAGTGCCATGCCAGCCCCAACCCAGGGGCATGCTGAGAGGGCAACTGAGATTGGGTGTGGTGGTGCTCATCTGAAATCCCCAGAACTTGTGAGACTGAACACAGAAGAATCACTGGGAGTACGATGTATATAGTGAGACCTTACAGACCCTACCGACCCTGTACCAGAGAGAGAGAGAGAGAGAGAGACCGGCCATGCCAGCCCCACCCCGGGTGGCAACTGACACTGGGCGTGGTGGTACACACCTGTAATCCCAGCTCTTGGGAGGCTACAAACAGGCAGATCACTACAACTCTGGTCTAGTAGTGAGACCCTGAACACCCTATAGTTCCTTCCCTCAAATACAAAAGAGAGAGAGAGAGAGGAAAGAGAAGAAAGAGAAAGAAAAGGAAGGAAGGAAAAAGAAAGAAAGAAAAAGAAAGGAAGAGATAGAGAAAGAAAGAAAAAAGAGAATGAAAGAAAAGAGAGAGAAAGAAAAGAGAGAAAGAAGAAAGAGTGAGCTCATTTCTCACTAGGTCCACTCCTAATATTGCTCTGGCAAAATCTGCCAAGGACTAAGCAGGGAGTAGACCAAAGTTAAATGTTTTGCGTGGCCTTTGGGAAACAGCTCCTCTGCAGCAGGGCAACACTTAATGCTGCTAAACGGAAGGCAACTCAGGAAAGGCAAACCCTTAGGTGGGGCGCAGCACCCAGGACCAGCTGCGTGTTAGTGATTAATGCTTCTGCTCTAAAATCCAAGAGCTTTTTTCTCATCTTGGCTGCTTAATAACTTCGTTACTTTGAGAAAATTTATCCTTTAAAAAAAAAACTAAGGTGGCTATCCCACATTGCAGCTGTAGCTTCTCAAATTTTCCCAGGAGTCTAATCACTTCAGCTCATAAAAGCAGAAGTTCATGTTCAAACCCCTAAGCAACTTGACTCAACATCTTTAGAAGATGATCAACAACCCTTATATCTTGATTGTATAATTTTGTTGAGGATACACTAAGAATTAGCAGATACAAATGGAATGTGTAAGGGGATTTGAGCTGACACCGAAAATTAGAGGACACATAAAGGATACGGCTAAACAGGCAAGAGATAGAATAGCTATGAATTTTTGGTCAAATCCTGACATAATATAATTAGGCCAGATCCTGAAGATGAAGGGAGATAATAAAAGGAATAATTATTATTTTAAAAGTGGTGAATAATGTGTGTAAGTTAAAAACAAGTTATATGAACTACAAAACTACATTTTTAAGGGCTTAGATAAATTCAACAGTACTATAAGTTTTATTATGAAATGTTAGGATTAGAGTACATCACATCCTTTATTTCTTAAAGATTGATATTATACTGTGTAGCAAGAGCCTCCCATGTAATAGCTCTAATAACAGCATTATCAGAGTGTTGCGTCAGACAAATCCTTAGTCTAAGCCAGTATGGACATAATTTACATCTTTCATAAAGCCACTGTCCCTGCTAAAACATCACAGCACATTCTGAACAGTAGTTCTTAGGAATTAGAAGCTTAAGAAATCATGGCTCACACTCACCTTCCTGTTTGTTTAAAAAACTGTTCTTCAAATTCTCTTAGGGCTTTCCTTAGTCTCTTCTTGTCAGCCCTAGTTTCTCGGAGATGGTCAAGAAGTACAGGCCTGTATCGGGTAATATCTGTCAGTAATGAGTACTAGCACAGTGGCAAGATCATAAGCTGATGCATCTGTTCAGAAAAGGCATCTGAAGGTTGTCCAGTGTTCTGCTCATGAAAGCCTTTGAGTGAGTATGGCTAATAGAACCTGGCCAGAGATCCAGCCATAAAGACAGGAAATTACTTGACAGAGACAATGTCATGAGAAAGGAGAACGGGACCCATAGGACCGATAGAATAGGCCCAGGCCATTTTAAGGAAGGACAGGGGTAGTGGCCACCAGAGCACATGGGACAAGTGCACCACAGATGCCTTGAAGGCACGTGCAGCAGTATGTAATGACAGACTTAATGCAAGAGACACAACAGGAGCAAACTGTGGATGGAGAGTCTGCTGTCAGTCTAAAGAATGGGAGAATGGCGAAATCCTTGAGATGAAAACAATGCCCTGAAAAAGCTACTTCTCTACTGCAAGTTTTGATCACTTTGAGAACTGGTATATGGTTTCAAAAAAATCTCTGAACTAAGAAATGATATGTAGGCATTTTCTTAAAAAGAACTCCATTATTTCAAAAGTTAGGAAGGACTACTTCAGAACAATGGCCATCACCTAAGTAATAGCTGTTCTAACCATAGAGCACCCAGACTATTTTAGCTCCTGGAGTTCAAAAGAGCCTCCACTCTGGGAACCCAACTCACATGGTAGCCTCGTGTAAATTAGACATGGAGAGAGCTGGCTGCTTCACTTCTTTCTTCTCATCTGGCATCAGGGACCTCGCAGGCTCGGCCTCAGAGTAGGTGAGGTGATCGCTGACAGGAAAGCAAGAACCCGGATCTGGTAGCAGTTGCTGACTTCCCTGTGGGCAGTCTTCATCAGAGTCCTCTTCTTCCTGCTTATCAGAAGCACAGTTAAGCAAAGTCACAAAACAGCAAGTACCTCTTGAGAATGACAAGCAAGAAAAAAGCAGAGTAGAAGAACCAGAAGTAGGTCCCATGCAAACCAGTAAGATGCTCAAGTGCCTCTTGAGAACCCGGATGGAAGGAACCAAGGGTGCTTTCTCAGTTGTGGTTAAAAAAAACTATAGAAGTTAATGAGCGAAGGTGCACCAGTGCTGAGCCAGAATGCTGGCTAAGCTCCTTGTATGCAGTGCATGCCCCAGCCTTTCCTCCCTCTGATGTAACAGTTTGGGTTACAAGATGGATCACAGACACCCTGTCATGCAGAATATTCCTAGTGAGGGCCCAGTGCGGGACGTTTAGACATGGGGGGGGTACTTAGAAGATTGAGCAATTCAAAGGAAAGCTCTTTGAAGCCAGAGCGAAATGGGGTTACATCTTGTTCTGAGAATTACCACAATCAAATGATTTTCTTGCTAGGAAATCTGAAAATTGTATTCCACTTTAAATTATGCTTTCTCGTTGGAAAACTTTAAACACCATGAGTTTATTATTCTTTCAATGTCTGAAAATACAGAAGTATATATTTACTAAAATATTCCATTTATATTTAATATTTATTCCTTTTTATACTGATATCTTTGGGCCATTTTGATATTAATGTAATAGAATTTATGTTATTTTTCTAGTTCTATATTCCCATAAATCATTCTTTATTAAAAATAACTTCACCCATCTCAATATTCCTAATTTCTATTGGAATAAATCTATTCATAGCTTGTACAGTGTGGTCATATGATACCTAAAACAAATGTTACATCATATCGAGCAATATACTGTTAATTTTCTTAGTAAAGGAGAAAAATCAGCATACATAAAATCACGAGGTTCTGGGTTTCTCCTGTGCAAGTTAGATGAGGCCAAACTGCAACCTATCATTCTTCTCCTCAGTGGGTACTAAAAGCGTATTTTAAAACTGGTTTCCAATGTCGAAGCGCTACGTATTTGTGTTTCACAGTGGGGTTCTCATTGCCAGTTACCGAGACTCAAAAGGGCCAAACTCCCACTTTTTGAAGTAATAACTGATGTTATTAGTGATATACATGGCCACGAAGGTTGTTTTATAACTCTCGTCCTGTTGACGTGCTAACTCAACATCAGTGTAAAGCAGGTTACCATTTAATGCAATTATCCTGACTTACAATTGTTGGTATCAGAGAAGGCGTTGACAAGATTTGCTTGATAATTCTGCATCGATCATAAAGGGGCTTTATGAGGTTCTTGTCCTGTTTAGTTATCTGAAAAACATGAAGTGCATTATTGTTCCCTTCGTAGGTAAAAATGATAACTTTTGGTGTTCTTAGCAGGCAACAAAAAGGTCTTAGAGCCTCTAAATAAAGGATTATAATACTGAAACATGCAACAGTAACTGAAAAAAGGAAATGTAGATGGTACTATGTGTACCGCACATGCCAATTTTTCTAGGAAATGTTCCCTAAATGATAGGTCTAAGTCAGAAAAGTGAGTTTTACGGCTTTCTGGAGGATTCTTTGAGCATTTTTAAAGCAATGAGTGACCAAATTCTGTTGCTTTTTCTTCCCAAATACTTATTTTATCTGGAATCTCATGACATCTGTACAGGCACCAGCCTGTACAGCCTATACCTCTTCATCGTCATCTTCGTGGATTGTACACTAGCTTATGTGTTAGCGCGGATACAAGGGTTACTTCATGCAAAGCATTTACCATTCCTGAATCCTCCATTTCCTGCCCAGACAGCAGAGCTTAAAATGACAAAGTTCCTTTCAGGTTAGTCCAAAGGTAGTTACCTCAATGTATTCTTCTAAGTTCTGGTAAACTAAAAAAATGATGAACTGGGCAACCTCTAGGTACACTAATGTGTTTTGTACCCCTCTGTTAATGGCTCATTCCCAAACACTGTTCGTAACAGATCACACCGCTCATACAAATTTTAAAAGTGTCTATTGGTCTCTTATCACCTTCCTATCCAAAGTGATGAAACTCCTTGTCTTAGTTACTTTTCTCTCATTGCTGGGACAAATACCCAGCACCCAAAATGAAGGAAGCAAAGGTTTATTTAGCTCACAGTTACTGGAGGTTTCAGTCCATATTCGGCTGGTTCCAAGGCTGAGTGGCACATGGCAGAGAGCAGCAGTTCATGGAGGCAGAACAGCAACAATGGCGACAGAGGCAACGGAATAACCAGGGGAGCAGAGAGCAACAGCACGAGTCTGTCTCTCTGTCTCTCTTTAAATTACACCAGGCTCTCTGCCTTAGCCTATCTACCTCAGGCCACACCTAATAATCTCAAAAGTACTTAGACCCATAATCCCATCAGTACTAAAACACATAATCCCAGGGATCATGAGTCATGTCTCAAACTCTAGAAATCCCTGCCCCATGATTACATGAGGCTTTCGGGGGACAACTAGACATAAACCATAGCACTCCTTTCCTTTGATTTTTCTCCCCACAATACTGCTATGTAGCCTGCATTAGTTTACTACATATTTCCTATAAATAGTCTCCCTCTAATTATAGGCCAGTGGTTTGCACTCAGCAGGTGATGGGAATGGAAGGGTAGAAATAGCCCATAATAATCACCCAAATATCTTTTAAAGGTACTCACCCCCAAGAACACTAAATAGCTCTGCCTTCCAGACAATCCAGAGACTCTTGAGGGTAAAGACAATGTGAAAAGCAAGTACTAAACTTGCCAGATACACTCATGCTGCTCCACTCCTACCTGAACTGCACACCATTCTGTACCATGCTCACCTCCGTCTTCTCTGAAATTCTCATTATTTGCAAAGTGACTGTTACATTAAAAATTTCTGAACTTTAGAATATCAAAAATTGATGGAAAATAGCTGTTTCATGTATGTCTAAGGTGTGTAATATTCAGAAAGCTAGTGATGTTAAGCTCAAGTGCCTATGCTATAGGGAATAATATTAAGCTCTTTGGGAAGGTTAACAACTTAAGCTGGCAGCCCACATAATTACAGAAAAAGAAGGGCTACAAGTATAGCCAATACTTTGGCTCTAGCCTTCCAAGGTCAGTGAGGACACAGGACATAAAAGAACCTGTACTGTAATGGCCTATAACTTAGTAAAGTCCCAAATTTCCTACTCAAGGAGATTATAGAGTCACAGAGAAAAGTGATAGTGTACAGTATGCCTATAGAGAGTCACTCAGAGAGAAAACATTCTCTCAGGCTTCCACAGAGAGCAAAATGGTCAAGCAATGGCTGTGATTCACCCAGATGGCTGAGAGTGATGAAAGTTTTGCAAACCGCAGTACATGGTTCCAGGGTAAACCCTGAGGGGACCTGACTGACCTTGTCCAATACAAAAGTTACATGCTTTTTATAACAAAGGTCTTGCTTTATGTTGGTCTTAACCATCCAGCAGAAAAGTCTAACCATGAGGTATAAAAAGGAAAGCCATATTAATATGCTGAGTGGTAAAAGGCTCAAGTCAACCCCCTCTATAATGCCAGATGAGCTGATAATCCACTACTGTTATGGACTACTGGACTATATATACAGCTACTTTCTCTTTGTGCAATGAAAAAAAAGATCTGTTCTAATGATGTTTAGAAAAGAAATCATGTCTGCATCTTGTACTCTGAACAACTATGATGAAGACATCATTATTCAATGTATTAACTATTGTAAATAATAAATAAATAAAAACTTTTCTGGAGGACCAAAACCATAACATATACTTTTAAAATGCTCACAGATTCCTATATCTCCATCTCCACTAACAATTCACCAACATAAGTTTAGAGGCAAAACATATTCTAAATTTTAATTAATACATATATATCAATGTATATATGTATGTTATATATATTGTATATAATATATATTACCTAAGGCTCCTTCATCTTTATTTTCAGTAGAAAGTTATTTAGCTGTAAAAGCCACCTAAATATAAGATTTATAAACAGAAAGCCACTTAAAATAGGCTAAATAATAGCAAGAACTACAAATTTTCTGGCCCAATGGTTCCTTAAACATGTCTGTATCAGGATATATCTTTCTATGAAAAACAAACCTTATCAAAATGTATACCATAGAATTATAATAGATATGGAAGAGAAAACTCAAAGTTCAGAAAACACTGAAATAATGTATCTGTTTTTCAGTATTTCACTGGGACTTACATTTCATAGAAAAACTTCAGAAAATGATGCCCTCAATTATTATTGGTTTCTCTTTACTAATTTAATTTTTGTGTTTTGTATGCTCCTTAGCTTCTAAAAAAAACCTATAACTAACCCTAAAGGATAAAGAAGGGTGATCAAAAGGGAAGTTGGATGATGGCTTCCATTTTAGAAAAGAATCTTCCCCAGATCTAGGCTAAAATAGGAAATAGGGACAGTGCAGTGCTACTGTTCTGCTCGGATGGTGTCACGATTTTCCGCTTAGAATCCTTACAAAAGCACAGTCTCCAAAGAGGAACATGAAGACTCGCTGATCAACCCAGATGTGCTTTTTAAATAGAAGTCTTGCTAGGATTTGATCTCTAACACTGAAGAGCAATCGGTTCATATCACACGCTGCACGGAGGAGAGAACACCAATTTTACTTCTGTCCCTAAGAGGCAGTGTACTTAAGGGATGATTAGAGGGTGTGATTTTATTTATAAGTTCCTGTGGTTTACTCAGAATATATGGCAACAGCTCTATGGGAAGAAAAGAAAATAAGCACACTGGAAACGTGTTGCGGTGATGGCAGTATTCTCCCCAAACAACTTTCTGACCAGGATCCAGAAGTGCTTGTACTGGCCATGCAGTAGCCGTATTGTCTTAACATGCAGGTGTTTTCAGCCTATGAGGTCTGACCTTGGTAATTCAGATAACCCAGGATGGGGGACCAGAAGTTTTTCTATGGGGAAGTTTTTGAGCTATTAGCAAATCAGTCCAAATTGTATCCTTTTTAGTTCTATCTTCTGTTTTTTTTTTTTTTTTTTTTGGCTTTTTGAGACAGGGTCTCACTGTGCAGTTCAGGCTGGCTTTGAGCTCACTTTTGTAGCCCAGGCTGGTCTCGAACTCGCAGCGATCCTCCTGCCTCAGCCTCCCAAGTGCTGGGATTACAGGCATGAGCCACCACGCCCGGCTAGTTCTATCTTCTTTAATCTCTTCTTAGTTTTAGTTGAAGGCTCTGGGTTCAATCCCCAGTACCAGAAAAGAAAAATCAAGAACAGGAAATAAAATAGCAATACCTTTTTCAGATTTATCTCTTTATACTTACCTTCAAAATAAGATAACCCATTCCTACTGTGGCTGGCTCTCCCTGGCTGTTCTGGGTCACTCATTATGGCTTTCTCCATTTCCATAACAAAAATCGAAAGTTAGATACATCTTGCACACGGCAACATGTAGAATTAGGAAGGAGTTTCCAGTGTATAGCACTTGTTTCCAGGGTATAGCACTTCCCCGTGAGCAGAAGTGATTATCTATAAAAACGCCCACAGATAAAAGGAAGAGCCAGTGCTTCATGATATTTACCAGCTTTAGTGTGCACCCTGACTAAACATGGATGCGAAAGTTTCAGAACGCAGCAGAATAAAAGTGTCTCCTGAAAAGAAATCATTCTTCAGAATAGAAGCTGTAATACTTGCTGCACTTCGGGCAGGACTGAGTTCTCAAATGAAAGTTATCTGCCAATCTGGTGGGATGGCAGTGACCTGAAACGCTGCCCAGTGTGTGTAGCAAGCAGGCGCAAGACTAGCTGCCTGGAATACACGTAATGTTTCCCTGCCTTCTGTTGTGGCCCCTGGAGTCCCCTCTTCTGATAGCTCACCTCACGGCTGACTGAGGTAAGTACTCCAGAATCAGTACTGCAGCCTAGGCCACTGAAGCCTACATGTCCTACTCTAGATGTTCTGTTTGAAGGACTCTTAACTTTTGCAGAGCCACTAGATTTCTTTGATGGGATATCAGATACTTGTTCATTGAAGATAATAAAAAATAATTGTCATTTACATGAGGATGATTTGTAAAGCACCCAGGGACTTCCATCCAACCCTGACCGTTACTTACATGCTTCTCAGAAAGACAGCTCCCACCCCATTTTGCCCAGACTTGAGGCAGTAAATTGAACTCATTACTGAGATTTAGTTCACTCATAGATAAAACACAAACAATATTTATATAGCCACTGTGACAGTAAAGGTGCTGCCTGCTGGCTGGTGAACAGTTGCTGAATTGAAAGATGTAAGGCATAAAACAAAAAAAAGTGATGACAGGGTCACTGCCGTAGAAAACATGCCCTCCTAGGAGCTGGGATAAAAGAAATAACTTAGTGCTGACAAGATAGCTCAGCAGACTAAGTGCCTCCTGACACAAGCACAGGGACTGGGTTTCGATGCATGGTACCACATGCCATGGTGGCCCTGCCCCCAGGCACACTGAGCTGGCCACTGAGACCAGGCATGGCGGCACACGCCTATAATCCCAGTGCTGGGGAGGCTGAAAGCAGGAGAATCACTCTGAGTCCTTGCTGCATAGGGAGACCCTGTACCAAATGCATCCAGAAAGAAAAAACAAAATGACTTGAGATTTTGATAAGCACTATGAAGGAAATTAAATGGCTGAAATTATAGAAAACAATGGGAACATTTTCTTTAAAAAAGAATGGCTGGAAAAGCCAATGAACAAAATTAGCAGGCCCAGAGTGTCACAACAAAAAGCGCTGTAGACTGAATTGTGTGCCTGGATGCCTTGAAAGAAGGAAGAGGGTTTCTGTGTACTTGGAATGCTTAGGTCTGAGGAACACTGAATGGTATGAGACAAAATCGAAAGTTACATCAGGGCACATCACACAGGACCTTTCAGGCTTCAGAGAGAAACGCTGCTAAATAAGCAGAAAAGTGATACAAGCTGACTCACATCGAAAGATCTTTGATTAGTATGTGATTACACCATGGGGCCAAAGTATCGGGAAGGGGAATGAGATGGCTGGCCTGGTTACCATACAGCACTGACTTAAAGCATACAGTATTTTGGTTAAAACTCAAAGAACGTGTTTAAGTGCTAGATGGGCTAAAGAGAAGAAAAGGAAGAACCCTCAAAGATGAGGAGTCCATTTCCTGACACTGAGAAAACAGAGGAACAGAAAACTGGGGAACAAATGGTCATGCTGTATCTTGGTGTCCTTGCCAACTGATTTCTATAAACACACCACACTGAAACCACCGGAAACAGCTTTGCAACATGGAACCATGAGGCCATGTCCATAGGTCAGGGCTGTCAGCCTGCGAGGAACTCACCTGACTGAAATTTGGAGCCCCTTTCCTAAAGCTGTTTATGTGGTGGCAAAGTTCTCCAACAGCTGATGGACAGCACAGTCTCACTGGCCCTGTGTGGGTGCCTGGCCCTATGGCAATATGGTGAGTACCTTGGGATCCTCCTGGGCAGGGAAGTGCTCTCTCTTCTCCATCAGGCATGTCAACACAGCGTCTGCAGTCTCCTCTGTAGAGGCCACGGGCTCGAGGCCTGTCGCCTGTGGCTTCCCGTTTTCCTGTGGGGCTGTTGGTTGCTCACAGGACAGGTTTCTCAGAGGGCCTTTGGGAGCACTCCCTTGTTCTTCTGATAGCTTCAGCTTTAGTTCTAAGAGAAACACTGTAAATTAACAAGGGCAGAAAGGGCTCGCTAGACTTAATGAAAACAGAGCCTCTGAGGAATTCTCTTCATCAAAGCCAAGTTGGTAGAAATGAACAATGCTAATAATGACTTTCTACTGGGCAAGGGCAGCCTCAATAAGCACCCAATAAGGTATGCAAATGGGGGACTAGAGACCAGGGTCCCCCTGGAGGGAGAGGAGTGTGCACAGCAGGAGCTGTGTCTGGATTCCAGGGGAAGAGATCTGGAAGAACACAGGTGGTACTGACCAGTTTCTACCTGTAACCCATGGCAGCACCTGACATTCTGCACTCAAAGATTCACTGATGTAACTTCTGAAAGCTATGAGTTTACCAAGAGCCCCATGTGGAAATATGATACTTCTAGAAAGCATCCTGCATGCAGGCACCTAAACAAAGACAGGATGGGGGGAGGGGAGCGTGAAAACACCATCCCCCAATGTGACAGATTTGGGTTTTATCTGTCAGCTTTTACAATCTAGGAATCACCTTGTTGCAATGTGGCTTATATAAACTTAGATAATTAAAATTTTGAAAACCCACTTGGGACTTGTCCGTGAATTACATAGCAGAAAATGCTAGAGGACTGGTCATTTGAATGAAGCCATTTATGTTGATTTCTTAGTTGCATAGTTCATTTTCTTTGATTTTTTTTTTTTTTTTGTTAGACTCTGGCTTGATATTTAAACACTATATTTTATAAATGCACTACATCATTGCATTTCAATGCCACTGAATTAATATTCTAATTAATACTCCTTTCTAATTGTTGATCATTATCCTCTCAGAAAGTTGGAAAAATTCCCATGTCTCTGAGTACTGAAATTAGAGTGTAGATGGAAGAAAATAATTTTACTGTACATAATTACTGTCCTTTAAAATGTATCTTACAGTTACTTAATACACCAGCAACTCCAGGAAGGGTCAGAAAAAGACAAGAACGAGCCTGAGACATAGGAGAAACAAGATTCACACTCCGCTGGCCACTCCACGTGAGGTGACCTTGCCCTCTAGCCATGACCACCCTCACCTGTGCAAGGGGCTCTGCGGAGTCAGGGGTTCTCAGGCCCCTTTCGTTCCCAACATTTACAGACCCCATGCAAGGCTATGGATTCATAGGCTGAAATGTCCCCAGGTTTGCGAAAAGCACTCTGTGTGGGGGTGGGAGGTTCTCAGTCTCTGTGGACGGAGGTTTATAAAGAGGGACTGGATAAGAGAAGTGACCCACAGCCGCTCCTGTCCAGTGTGGCCCCATCTAAACAGGAAATTGAGTTTAGGAGGGCACAGGGGAAACGAGTCAGGCAGGATGCCTGGGGCTGAGCAAATCCTACTATTTTAAATGCATCTTTTCTGGGAAAAGGGACCTTTCGATGGCATTTACCTTTGAGCTGCTTACGACCTTTAGCCAAATCATTCATCCATTTCAGGACTTCAGGGTTGGAAGTCTTGTCACCATGTGAAGGCTACCGAGGAGGGAGGGGAAAATGGAGAAGAAAAGAAGGGCAGGAAGGGAAAGGGAGGGAAAGAAAAGGAAAAATACAAGTTTTGAGTAGCAAGCCACACAGATAGCTGAAGAACACACAACGCTGGGAGACACCTGCAGACACACTGATGGAATTACTTCTGGAAAACATAAGCTACGCTTGATCTTCTCCACTGTCTTATCCTTGTCAGGGGCATTATTCCCAAATATTCTTGGTCACCCAGTATTTTCATATGTCCCCAACCATGCCAGCGCCCCCAGCATCAGACCTCAGCCTCCCCTTCAGGCCATCCACACCCAGCACCCTGCTCTCAGAGCAAAGCTAATACAACCCAGCGCTTCCTACCATAGCTCTCACACATGGCTCGAGACTGTGGCCTGCTGACAACGCTGACAAACTGGAACTTAGCTCTTATCAGCCACACTCTCTGAGCTGAGGAAAGGAGATCCCAGTGTCCCTAAAACCTGACAGGAGTGCTGAGAAGTCGTCAGTCTTTGGAGGAGACAGTAGAATTCAAATCCTTTCATTGTTCATAGGCTCAACACACTACTACTGTGCCTAGAATTAAAATGAAGCCACTGCATGAGTGTGGCCTTGAGCAGATTATTTGAATCACATAGTTTTACCTGCTATGTGAGAATCATAAGAGTAGCGTCCTCACTGGGTCGTGATGAAGGATTAATATCTATGAAACACTAGAAAATAGTTCCAGGTGCCCACTAACCATTGTCGAATTGTTGCTAAGGATTACATATGTTACTATTATGGCTTTTATTTTCACTAGCAGAAGTAGTGCAAACGGCATTACCACCAGACCTTCCAAAGAATTCTGACTATGTGTTCGTCAACACATACATATGGAGGGGCAAGGATGTTCCCAGTGAATGGGCCACAGCCTGGATATGACAAGAGGAACGTTTATTAATTTTTCAAGGGTATGCATCTGTCATATGTCTTGCAGCTGATCTACACCTTTTCCTCAAAATGAGGTTGTACTGTACTGCCCAGACGGCCTCCAACAAGCCTCCTGTGTTAGCCAGCCTTCCAATGGCTGGCACTATGCGCATGTGTCACTGTGCCTACTCACTTGACAAAAAAGTGAACTTTCTATAGAAAAATTAGGAGACAGTATATGCTTCTCCCACAGACCAGTAATCTAATGTAGGTTCAATACTGATGGTTACTAGTAGGGAATATAAGAAAATTTACAATACTATTCAAGACTGCACTATTTTTTGTGACTAAAACTAGGGGTCTCTAATGTTTTTAGGAGGTTCCACTGAAGCTATGTAACATAAGCAGGAGACACAGAAGATGAAAAATATGTTTACATTTGAAGGAAAAAATAGTACTTGCATTTCAATGTAAAAACTACACATTTTAAATCCCAGCCATTGGAAGGCTGAGGCAGGAGAATCAGTGAAAGTTCAAGAGCAGCCTGGTCTACAAAAGTGAGCTCAAGGCCAGCCTGGACTGCATAGCAAGACCCTGTCTCAAAAAGACAAAAATAAATCAATAAACCAAGATTTAAAAAATTAAAAAGATTTGTAGAGAAGGTTGGATAGTAGACTATGGTTTCCCTGAAGTGGCCTTTATTTCAGAACCATGGACAGTGGGCATGGCTCGCTCTGCAGTCCTCCACTCACAGAGATCCCTTGGTCTGCTCCTACCCACTTTCTACTGGCATGGTGTGCCGTGCAGATTCCTTGGCTTTGGGTAGCAGTCTGGTCATGTGGGAAGTCAGTATTTTGCATTTGTTTTCTCAGAGTTCTCAGAATTTTCCACTCCAATCTAAGAACACATCTTGCTGAATAATGATTTACTAGATCAGTTCCACACAGCTAATTCTATTTTTTAATATGGTTTTAAAAAAGGAAGATTTAAAAAGAACTGCAAACTCTAAGCCAGTGACTAACGAGAAGTGAGCTTTTATCACACACACAGGATTCACAGAAATTTAAGGCTGAATTTTCTGACAAAGTCATTTACATCCTGAAATCAGGTTCAGAAATGCCCTTTTTATTTCTTTATACTTAGGAGAGCTCTTAAGAGGTTCAATCAAGCTTGTATGGATGGAAGTTCTCAAATCGGGTGCAAGTTTTCACATACAACCTTCAAGCCTTTTAATTTTGAACTGAAATACTTTGAATTAATGGACTGCAATACTCAGACACCTAGAATTTGTATAGTTGGGCTTGTTTAATGCAATTGGTGTGGGGCACCTCCACCACATGACTGAAGATACGAAAGGAATAGAACTGTGGCCCACTAAAGATGGTTCCTAAGACATATTAGAAAGATTTCTGCCATGGTAAAGAAAAGACTCAAGTTGTCTAACTAGGCTAATTCTTTGCTGGGTGGTTCTAGATCATTCAGGTCCATTCCATGGGCCTTATTGTCTTCATTTGATTAAAAAAAAAAAAAGACTAGCTGAGCTTTTCAAATTCTAACCTTTTCTGATTCCAACTGAAAGTAGACATCTAACTGAGGTAGACATTTCCAAGCACATGAGTACAGTAATCAAATACGTCAGCTGTAGAGGATATGCAGTTGGAGGCATAGATACAGAATGTACATTCAAAAGACATACACAGACACAGAAGGGCACAGAAGCCCAGCAGGAGCTTGGATTCAGACATTAGCAGTAGGTGCTATTAAGTCCACAGTCAAGTTGCGTGGAAGGGTAAACCTTACACGTAGCAACTGATTAAAGCCCACTGATGTGTCCTACTTCTAACGACTTCCTGGTACCTGGGCAGAGCAGGCCAGGGGAAGCCCAGATTCCTAGAATGTGTAAGGCTCTGTTTGCCTCACAGACTCATAAACACATGGGAGCAGTAGGAAACAGGAACCTCTTTTCTCTCCTTGTCCCTGTATTTGTCTTTCTGCTTATGAGGATGTGTGTGTCTGTTGGTCTGTTTGTATAGAAATATAGACAGCAGACAAAAGTCTAATGTCCCAAGGCAGTAAGGAGCAATACACAGAGCCTAAGGAGAACTGTTGTCTCTCACTTGTAAATTCCAGCAAGCTGGGATTCAAGGGTGCAGATAACAGCTTCTCCTGATGCCCCCTGTTTGTTCTTTGACCCCTTGCTTGGAATGTTGTCAGCTAGCATTGCGTAAACCTAGTGTTAGCCAAGTGGCACATGTCAATAGAGATAGTAGTTTGTGTTTCCCAAAGTAATTGTGCACATTCCTTAGCCTGCCTTTAGCCCTCCATAAATGAGATGCTTCTGTGGCTCTGGGCTCACTTGGAGAGACTAAACCCAGGGAGACCTCTGGAGCTATTCATTGGGTCTTCTCATTTCTTGCGGCACCGACTCATAACATACAACACGTTTGTCTCTCTGTCTGTCTTTGTCTTTCTGCTGTAGCTTTAATGCTCTCTACACAGAGGCAGAAAGTGCCAGATGAACTGAAATTCTTTTCCAAAATGGGCACCAGCTTGGTGACTGTTACACTTGTGAGAAATATTGCAGGACCTGTGGCTACAGGTAGAAAATTTCCTTTCACTTTTCAATAAAGAAAACAGAGACAGCCATGGAACTACGTATTCAGATATTGCTCTAATAGTCTGAAAAGTTATTCAAACACTGAACTAAGTTAGACATTCACTCTCTTGTTTAACACATTCAGACTGAAATCATTACGGACTTCAACTCCACTTTATAGATGAATAAACCGAGACTCAAGACACATGAAGTGCAAAATTACAGTGTCCCAAAATCCAGTGGACGCGTGATTCGAATCCAGAAAAGGGTAACTAGAAGGTAGCAAGCGTCAGCAGGCCGCTGCGGAGGGCGGTCTTGTTACTCAACAGGGTCTAAGCGAGGACATCTCAGGTCTAGAGATACACCAGCATGAAACTGGAAATCAGCTTTTCTCGGAATATTTGAGCTTTCAAAAGAGAGGCACGTAAGGACTGTACTTCCAGTCTGCACCACGAAACCTCCTCTCGAACTCACTGCTTCAAGCCCGAGCAGGCAGAGCACACCGACCCCAGGCAAGGGAAAAGTTTGACTGGGCCTCAAAGTTATGGCTTGTACCTAGTTGTCATGTAAATCATGAGGCTGTCAAGCTCTTGGCTTGAGGGGCGGGGCCAGAGTACCAGGGAGGGGCTTGAGGGGCGGGGCCAGAGAGGCACAAACCATTACACTGATAGCGAGCACCTCCCCTGCCCCACCCCAGGCCTGGTGGCCTCTCTTGGAGGGATGGAGTAGATCATCCTGGACACGGCAGCGCCCCAGCCTCTCCCCCAGTGTCTTGAAACCTCCAGTAACTGTGAGCTAAATAAATCTTTCCTTCCCTCATTTCGAGTGTCAGATATTTGTCCCAGCAATGAGAGAAGAGTAACTAAGACTCTCAGTATCCAAGTCTATGAAAGGAAGGCCTGGACCAACTGTGCAGTGCTCAGCACCCTTCTGCTCCACCAAGGACAGTGAGTCCATGCCAGCCTGACTTCAGGGAACCTCAGCACCCTAAGGTGCTCTGGAAAGTTAATCTGATCTTTTATTCCATTTTGCAAAGCTAATAACCACTCCTTAAAACCCTTCATTTAGTGAATTTCAGGCCACGCAGGACAGAAGGAATGGGAGAGTGGAATGGCACCAGGTCTTCGCTGTCCCCTGAACTTGCCACAGGCTCACACCAACTTTCTGATTACCGCTGTACTGAGTTACTGAAGGCTTAGTGAGCCTTTAAATATTTCAAGATATATGAGCGATTACTCCCCGTCATCTTTTATCCTAATAACAAGATGTTCTGGGCCCTCTGCCAAAGACCTGATAGCTCTGTGCAATTTTACATGAATATAATTTTTCTCTGTGCCATGATCACAAAGAAAATGAGTAAAAGCAGCGCTGGGCATTGGCCCATGTGCCTAGGACTCTTGCTATCATGTGCGGAAAGCCCAAGCTATGTGTGCAGTGCCACAGAACCAGCTCAGAGCCTGGTGGTCCTAGGATGGGAAAGCCTGGGCCAGTCTGTCCTCAGGCGGGGCCTAAACACAGGTCACCGAGGAGTTATCTCTGCTCATCAACCCGGACATTCCTAAGGTCACAGCAACAGATTCTCCTGTGTTATACTCAGCAATTGGAGATTCTGTCCTTGAGTTCTTTATCAAAATGCAAGAGGGAAAAGACAGACAGAGACCATGATTCAAGAGACCCTAATTCAATAGCTTTCCAAATTTCAGTCCTTGGAAAACTACTGATAGCAAGATTCCTCAAGGGAAAAAAAAGCAAATGAATAATCCACTAAGTTTATTTGACTATTGAAGTTCCTAGGAAACACTCAGCAGAGCTAAACTGACGGACTCCAAGGAGAAGACAGACTCGCGACTGGAGCTCAACCTGTGCTAGGTGCTTCTCTGGATATCGGGAAAAGAACTGCCCCCCGCCCAAGAGGAGCCCTGAAAAAGAAAAGATCCGCACGCTTCTGACGTCTTCCACCTTCCCACTCAACCCTGGATTCCTCACCCGATACTTCTTTTCCTGCTCAAACTTCTCTTCAAATTTCCGAATTTTCCGCTTGAGGCTCTGGATGTGCTTGGTGAGCTGGGTAATTGTCTGCGGCTCCTTGCCGTCTCCACAGCTGCTCCGGGAAGAACTGCGGGGCCTGCGTGAGTGTGGGAGGAGATAGCATTAAGGATGGCACTCGTACAGCGAGGGCTGCCAGGTGATCCGCAAAGCAGGAGGCCTTGAAGGGTCCACGGGGCAGGCCAGTATCAAACTCGTCTACCAAGTAGCACCGTGCTCCTCTGAGGAGACACCTGACTTCAGCATGGGCAGGATGTCATCAGGGACTTTAGCATACAAGGATCAGAATGTCAATGCAGGGGGCCGGGGAGATAGCTCAAGGGCACAAGTGCCTGCCTGGCAAGTGCAAGGTCCTGAGTTTGATCCCCAGTTCCGGGGTGGGGGGGGGAGGAAACCAAAACAATGTCAGTGCAGGAAGTTTATTTCTCACCACACAGAGAGGCCAGTGTCAGGCTCAGAACAGGTGAGCCTGCTGAAGTGTTATCTTCAATAGGTGGTACAAACCGTGCCTCTCAACATTTTTAAGGAAGACTTTACATAGTTAATTTTTCTTGACATAGCCTTTTCAAATGTGATGGAAGAAGAGGCACCTTCTCCAGAAAATGTGCCTCCCGTGGCACGCCTTTACACGATAATGCAGGTTTGGATAAATTCAAGAATAACGGCATGACTTAGGAAGGAAGAACTAGGGACTCCCTAAGCATAATTTTATCAGTAGATTCTCAATTCCATTACTCATGGAACTCAAATATAAAGAACACATAGTTCATTAAAAAAAAAAAAAAAAAAAGAACACATAGTTCTGCAATCTCATTCTTTTTGAGGGGAGAAGGTACGGGGGCTTGAACTCAGGACCTTGTGTTTTCCAGGCAGACGCTTATGGCACTGAGCTATATCTGCAACCCTGCAGTCTCATTCTAATCCCAAATGCAAATTCTAAATGGAGTGTGTAGGAAAACAGGAACCTATTTGAGATACAGATAGACAATAGATAATACAGAGTCGTACAGATAGAAAAATAAATATATGGATAGATCGCTATTTAGCTAGAGAAACAGCTACTATAAGCTGCCACTTTTCTAGAGTCTAAGATCAAAGTAAGGTGGACAGTTCTCTAGTGCCCACATCATCCATGCAGTGATTCCATAGTTGGACATGGGAAAATACTGAGCTAACCAAGAGCAATGCTTGTGATATCTGCATGTAAGAACTGAGGATTCTGGGCCCGGCAGGATGGCTCAGTGGTCTAAAGTGCCTGCTTGGGAAAGCTTGGGTGGCTTCAGGGACTGCGGTTCGATCCCTGGCACCACATGCTGCGCCAGCCCTGCTCTTGGGACAGGCTGAGCCGGCCATAAAAATGAGTGAATAAACAAACAAAGGATCTGAAACAAGAAAAAAATAAATAAAATTTTTTAAAAATTAAAAAAAAAAAGAACTTAGGTATTCTGGTTGCTCCGCCCAAGATGGGCAAGTGCTGGGCGTGGCCACCCTCCCCTGGCCATTTCCTCTTGCAGTATTAAATGCTCAAGCAGGACGCCTAACTAGGAAGCACACCAACATCCGCCTTACTGGTTGGGTGCTACAGTTGCATTTGCACTTATTTTTATACTGCTTCGGAGACATTTTACTGTAGGTTGTAAGTGTGATATTTGAAAAGCGGCATGAAATGTAGGTAATTAAATCCGATCATCTTACATCATAAACTGCTGAGTGCTCGGGGGAGAGGGCGCTGACTCGGGGTCTAGGTTGAATCTCTGGCTTTGGCTGAAGATGGAGCATCGAGGTGACAGCAGCGGGTTGTCGCCATCAGTGATATGGTAGAGCAGCCGGCTGGTCCCGACAGACAGGTCTTCCGGCGTGCTGTCGGCTTCATTTTGCCCATCTTTGTGGGTCGTCATGGAGTCTGGGGAAACAAGATTAATGATCAACACTTAGAAGTGACAGAGAGCTTGAGACTGTCATGTTCCTAAATAAAGATCATAACCATTCATTATAATGGCTCGCCTCTTTGTCATCCCTTCCTTCTGGGGATATGAAAAGCTTTCAAAAACACTGTCGGGCCAGGTCTCACAGAATCTGGATAAACAATATTACAAAGCCACCAGTAACAAAAATTGGAAACAAATTATGTCAGTACAAGTTCTGCAGTCAGCATAACCCAAAACTATAAAAAACCCTCTTTATTGCATAGTATTTGTAATATGGCCTCCAACATACTGAAAATGTAAGAGTGACTAGAAAGAAAACAATGAAATAGACCTAGAACCAAAGATTACAGACCATGCAGAAGGAAAGGAAAACAGAATTAGCACTGAAAGGAGAGAAAAATGGGGACGGAGGAGAAAAACTAAGGGAGACGAGAGAAACCATTCCAGGAGGAAAATTACATAGCAGCCTCAAAAAAGGTGGACAGCCTTGTTTATCAGTATGAAATGGAGTTAAGAAAAGCTACACAGAAACCACAGATTTCAAAACCAAACAACAACGATCCCTTTTACATAAAAAGCATCATTCATGCGCAGACATACATGCAGGAAGAGGTCAAAGAGGTTATGCAGTATCCAACTGCACAGTAGGTAGGAGCAGGAATAATTTTCCCCCCTCAAAGCATTATGTAACATTTTATTTTAGACTAAACAAAACAGTGGAATAAACTCTCCAGCTAGCCAGGTCAGTGCCTGAGGTATCACTGCCATCATTCTTCTTTAGTTAGCTTGTTATAGCCGGCGGTGGTGGCATACATCTGTCAGCTCAGCATGCCAGAGGCTGAGGCAGAAGGACTTCACTTTTGAGGTCACATAGCCATATCAAGGCAACTCATACTACCTTGCAAGGTCTCATCCCAAAAAACAAAAGGCAGAAATATAATAATAATAATAATAATAATAATAATAATAATAAATAGGTCATTGGCTCTCTGTCCTTGGCTCAGGTCCAAACCTGCATGCTCCTATGCTATGGAGATGTGTGCAGGGAGAGGCAATGTGTCACCAGAGAGGCACCAGGACCCTGACAGTGGCCACAGAAAGGCTCGCTCCCTCCTGGGCTCTTGATGGAGTCACTCAGGGGGTTGCAAAATTTTTGCCTAGCAAACAAGTCAGGATGGTTTAAGACTTTCTTGATGTCTAGGGTCCTTCTCTAAAGCTAGTGGAAAACAAAGTTCTGGGTAAATAAGCAGAGCCAGAAAATTCGCCTTTCCGAAGTAAGCGCTTATCACCATTTAGTATGGGAAGAGTCTCAATCAGATTTAGAATGGTTCCCTGTAGTCTAGAACTTGGCATTGGCTTCCTGTAACATCAAAGGCCAGGCGAGGCGTGCCTGTGTTTTCAGTTGCTTCTTCCTGATAGGTTGTAGCCCCACCCCCACCGCCAGGAGGGTCACACCTCCTTTTGTGCCTTTGAAGCCCACTCCTTCAGCAGCTGAAGGTGGTCGGAAATGGACAGGGTGAGGGCAGGCCCTAGGCTGCAGCTTAGCAAGAGCCCTGTAGAAGAATAGGAGGAAGACTCACTAATAAGTTGTATCACACAGTAAAAACCATCATCAGAATCCACCTGGAGAGCTATGGCTCCCTACCAGCACTTTCCTTAAACCACCAGATTCTAAGAAGAAGTGAACTGCATTTGTGTTGTCAGTTTTACTGCCAGCATCTTCTGGTAATAAGCATCAGAGGGAATAATCAGAAGGAAATGATCTTTAGCAAGCACCTGGGACCAGAATAAGTTAATTAAAATGAGAGAAGTCCAGAGAGCTTCAGACCATCAGCTAAACTGTGGCCCTGGGATTGAAAGGAGCATGGTCTCCTGTTGCCGTGTTCTGCAAAGAGCTCAAAGGACGCGCTGGGGCTCCTAGCACAACTTGCAAAACGCAAGTGGGAAAAGACCATTTCTGAAACCTACAGACACCTAAGACAAAAAGCTTCACACAATTGCAGATTGCAATGGACGGCGCAGTTGTGAACTCCCTTTGTGTGGCCTGTGGTCCCCAAGAGCACTCCGGTAACTTCCCAGTGCTACCTAATTCACATTCTAACCTCTCTTCCCTCCAAGACTCTACTGAAAGAAGCCACAAGCCAGCAATGGTCCCAAGCAACCAGCTGAAAAGCAACAGAGTGGAAACCTGCTAATTCGGTAGAGCTTCTGTTCTTTGTCCACATTCACCACTTCAGCTGAGAAGACGTCTAATTGAATCAGCGGTGTGTACTTGTGTGTGCGTCTCTGCAGACAGAATCACCGAGCTCCCGGAAGAAGCCAATGCAGATTCAGGGCCAGCGCTGACTCTGCTCCCTGCTAGGGAGGGGCTCATGACAGAGTTAAGCTCAGGTGGCCTCCAAGGGTCCTCTGGGCTGGTGGGGACATTAATTTGCCTCACAAAAGAAGGCAAGCTTGGGCCTGGCGGGATGGCTCAGTGGTCTAAAGCGCCTGCTTGGGAAAGCTTGGGCAGCTTCAGGGACCGCGGTTCGATCCCCGGCACCACATGCTGCGCCAGCCCTGCCGTCGGGGCAGGCTGAGCCGGCCATAAAAATGAGTGAATAAACAAACAAAGGTTCCGCAACAAGAAAAAAATAAATAAATAAATAAATTTAAAAAAAAAAGAAGGCGAGCTTGCCAGGACCAAAGGCACGCTGCACATGGTTTAGAGGAAGGGGCCTTCTTGCCAAGGGTCTGCTGTGTTTATGCTTTCTGTGGGCTCCAGCCATCTTCCAACACCTCTGGCTGCTTCTCTAACCTGTCTTAAGGGTTGTCACAAAAGCTGGATACCTGTTGCATATGGGTTTCCAGGAAACAATACTACATTATACACTGAAAAGTGTTAAGAGGATAAAATATTCTGCTGTTGAGTGCTCCCTGCAATAAAAAGCTCTCCATGTTTTCTAAAATTTTTGCAATGAAGACATCCTAACTTCATAGGGAGGAGAATAAAGTATCGCAGCTGAAGTATGACAGAGGATAAATAATAGGGGTTTCAAACCCTAGCTCTATGGGCTACAAGATTGGAAGTCATGGTCCATTTAAACCTCAATTTCAACATCTCCAAAACATGGAGAATTATGATGCATGCCTCACAGGACCATAATGAGGATGAAATAAAAATAGAAACTCTTGTGTAGCATGCTACAGGAAACATCAGCATGAGGCAGAGAAACAGGTACACACAGTATCCATGAGAGCCATCAGTTCAGTATCAAAACATATTAAATAATTTCACCTCACAGGAGCCCTATGGGGGTAAATATGGAAGTGATACTGTATCTCAACATCTCATCCCTTATTTATAAAGGAGAATAATAATTCTCCATATTTAATATTCATGGAGAGATTAATTTTGTCTCAGACTTATTGAGAGTTTCTGCATGTTATAAAGGCTAAGAACAAGTGACATTGGCTTTTACACGGTTCCCACTTTAAACTCAGTAAGCCAGGTGGTATGGCACACTGAAGCCATTCAGGAAAGCTCTGCCCAGTGCGCGCAGTGGAAGACTCCACGGCTCTCGCCCCAGAACGTTCCTGCCTGCCCACTTGTGAGCATAGGGAGCTGGAGAAGAGAAGTCATTATCGTCTGTGTGTGAAGCCAGGAGGCCACTTCTGCTCTGGAGGCAGCTCCAGGCAGAAACAGATGCGACATTACAGATGTTAAATGAGTCAGTCAAATGTAAAAGTGTAACTTGCCAATGGGAGTTTTTAAATCAATTCAAAATTTAAATAAATTTCTGTCTCCAAAATACTTAAGAGGAACTGATGAGATGTAACTGAGCAGATTTGTTCATTTGCAGCTCCGGGTTTGCCCAACGTGGTGGGCCCGTAGGAAGCAGTGAAATATATTCCAAAGTGCCAAGTAGCAGCCTCTGTTGGTTTTACAAGCTCGATCAGCCAAAAGCATGTCCATTACTCTAACAAGGTTCAAGCACCAGAGTTCTGGCTCAACCTACCTCGGTACAGATAGCAGAGAGGGCAACAATTCACACATACAAACAGGGCTGCAAAAACAAAGCAACTCAAGAAATCATGTGATTATTGATCTATGGTGTGTTCAATTTTAGGTCGTTTGAATTTGAAGGTCGAAGGTGCTGTGTGTTAACAGAGTGGCTTTACAGCATGAGAGAAAGAACATGGGTGTACCTGAGGCACCCCAGTAACTGCTGCCAGGGAAATGGAAGAACCTGCCTGGTCTCAGACTGCTAAGAGGAAAATCTCATCACTGTGACAGCAAGACAGTGGAAATGAGGCTAGGCAAGAGGCTAGCACTTCAGTCAGGCTTCCAGGTGCCAGCGTCCACAAATGACCTCCGCAAGTATTAAGGAGTTGAGGGAGGGAAACTTGTCACCAAGAAAGCTGTGCTGGGCTTCATGACAGGGAAACCTTCAGGTTCCGTGAGGCAGTCTGTCATCCTAAATAGAAGCATATGCTGCAGGTGTGGGCCTAGATTCCTGTCCTAGTTTTGTTATCTGTGAAACTAGAGATGTGTTACTTGATCTCTTTCAATCTCATTGGATTTGAGAAATTATCAAGGAAAATGTTCCTTATTGAGGAACAAGGTCTGATCTTTGAGAACAATTTTTTTTCCCTCCCTGTGTCACCAAAGTGAAGCCAACTGGCCAGATAACAATCAAGCTGAGCAATATCTTGCCTGTACCACGTGGCTGGGGAAAGACTAATCACCATCCACACTGGCGTCAAGGGCCTAGATGCACCCTCTGGGAGTACGGAGAAAGCTAGGCCCAGGCACTGGTCATCCTTCAGCCTAACTGTTTGCACAGGTCTTCTAGTTGATCCCCACACAACTGATCACCTTAGTGGTACAGCTGATAAAAGTTTGCTTGTAAGATCACAAGTGCTTTTTTTCAAAGGGGAGTTCTCTTTTATGAGAACTGCTTTAGGAAATAGAAGGACAATAGAATGCATAAAGATAGCAAGAAAACTGCTGAAGAAAGTACCACCAAGGGCTACACTTTTCTACTCATTTTGCATGGTCATATTTTGGGTTTATTTGTGGAGCAGGGCCTTCATCAAGCTAGGTGAGCACTCTACCACTGATCTATATATCCCAGCCCTCACAGCTTATACCCGTCTAGCATTATCCAAGTCAGACAGGAAGTATAGCTTAGAATTCTTAATCTCAGGGGTCCACAAAACTGGTGGAATTAGCCACAAGACCACGGAAACAGAACAACAGAAAACACACAACTCTCAAGGAACCAGAAACTCCAGGAGATGTTGTCTGCTGACTCTGAGCCTCAACACTGTCTAGAGCAGAGCCAGACACTGAGCCAGAGGGGGCAGGGAAGATGCCATCTATTCACCTGGAGTCATTATAAAGATTGCAAGTGATACCAAAATAGCCCAAAGAATGGTGTTTTTACAATTACTATATGGAGAAACTATGTACACAGGAAGAATGGTATATGAGAAATGGATGGAATATATGCTCCATTTTCTATAAATCTAAGACTGCTCTTTTGAAAAGTCTTGCAATTTAAAAAAATGACTGCTAAGTCAGGTGCATTGGCAAGTGCTATAATCCCAGCACTCTGGGTGGCCATCTCAGAACAAAAAATTTAAAAAGGCTGGGAATGTAGCTCAGTACAGTCCCTGGGTTCAATCTCTAGTGCTATAAAATAAAAGGTAAATAAATAATATCACTGTAAGTCTACTGGTTTAAAGTCTGGGTTCCAGTGGTGATGTCCTGGGCTTGGTTGACAATGTCACCTTCTTCCAGTTGTCATATCTGTGCCTTGCCAAGCCTCTTCAAGTTTCATGTCATCATTATAAAGAGTGGTAGTGAAGACCAATAGAATAATGCAGTTAAAATAGTACCTGTCCTCACTTTAAAAACTGAACTTTTAAAATTTTATAGATAATTATCTGGCAACTTAGGCTGTAGGAATAATGTTTCCTTCCTATAAAATAACTAGAAATGGCCTCAAAAACTATACTGTCTTCTATAAATTTTGAAATCAAGCTAAGCATAGTGGTGCATGCCTGTAATCCTAGCATTTGGGGGGCTTAAGCAGGAGGACTGCCATGAGTTTGAGGCCATACTGGGCAAATAATGAGTTCACAGTCAGCCTGAACTGCATAATGAGGCCCTGTCTTAAAAAACAAGATGATGCAAATAGATTGTAGCACATCATCAAGAAAATTATACATCGTGACCAAGTAGAATTCATCCTAGGAATGCAGGGATGGTTCAATATACACAAATCCATAAACAAAACCATATCAACAGAGGCAAAAACAAAAATCACATTATCATCTTAATAGATGCAGAAAAAAAAAAACTTTTGTCAAAGTCCAATACTCATTCATGATTTTAAAACCCCATAGAAAATCTGAATAGATGGCCTAAATGTCAGCCTGAGAAAAACCATCTATGGAAAACCAACAGCCAACAACATACTAAGTGAACAAAAACTGAAAGGTAAGCCTTTACTTTAAAATTGGGAACAAGATAAGTCTATCTCCACTCCTATTCAGTATAGTTCTGGAACATTAGCCAGAGCAATTAGACAAGGGAGAGAAATACAAGGAATAATGGTTGGGAAAGAAGAAGGAAAATTATCATTATTTGCAGATGACATGATACTCTACATAGATGGCTGCAAAAACTCTGCCAAGAGACTGCAATAAAATCAGCATGGTACTAGGAAAAAAAAAAAACCTGAGGATCAATGAAACCGATCAGAAGATGCAAAAACAACTACAATCACACTCAGCCACCTTATCTATGATAAAGGGCCCAAACATGTTCACTGGAAGAAAGATAGTCTCTTTAATAAATGGTGCTAGAAAAACTGGTTTTCCACATGCTGAAGGCTAAAATTAGACCCATGTCTATCACCATGCACTAAGCTATAGTCAAAATGGATCAGGCATTTAAACATTAAAACCCGAAACACTAAATCTCCTGGAGGAAAATGTAGGTAGAAATCTTAAAGACATAGGGTAGGTAGGAAGTTCATGAACAAAAACCAAACTGCATGGGAAATACTTCAATGAATCAACAACTGGCATCTCATCTGTTTGAAAAATTTCTACTTATCAAAGTAATCACTAACAGGAAAAAAAGAAAACCCATGAATGAGGATAAAATTATGGCCAACTGCCCCTCTAACAAAGACCTTCTATCTAGAACATATAAAGAATTTAAACAAATCAGGGCTCCAAAATTCAAAAACCCAATGCCAAACTGGGCATTTGAGATCAATATATACTTTTCAGATGACAAAATACAAGTGACAAGTAAATATATGAAAAAAATGTTCAATATCATTAATCATTTGAGAAGTGGAAATTAAAACAGCACTGATATTCCATCTTACCCTAGAAAGAATGGCTATCATCAAGAAGTCAACCAAGAGGTAGGGGAGATAGCTGTCTGGCACAAGTGCCTGCCTGGCAGGTGCAAGGCCATCAGTTCAAACACCAGTCACACACAAACACAACAAAAAAAAGAAAAGAAGAACAAGAACAACAACAAGAATGAGGAGGAGGAGGAGGAGGAGGAG
>PVJA010023284.1:0-33181 GCA_004027025.1 Myocastor coypus | reverse complement strand
TGAAAATATGTAATATAACCATTGTTAAATTTAAACAATAAAAATATTAAATTTAAAAAATGTCAAAAGCAGAAGAGTACAGTAAATTTGACCAAGCATCAGAGATGCCAAGAGCCCAGCCAAGGGCCTGGATCCCACAGCAATGTCCCCCATGATTCCAGCTAGAGGCCTAGAGCCCACGATAATGTCTCATGCAAATCTGAATACTGTAGTTTTTAGAAAGCTACACACAGCCCTTTTCTCCAAATACTTTTACTGTTTGTCTTTGTTATTAATCTTTCACTGAGCTTGTCAGGTATAGACTTTTTAACTTGACCTCCTTGGGATTTAAATCTACTTAATTCATTAGTTTTAGAAAAGGCTCAGCCATTATTTTTTAAATATCACCTGTTTCCTAATATACCATTTTCTCCTTCTGAAATCATTATTCAATGTTTCATCCTATCCTCTACTCTCTGTTTCATTTCTCTGTCTCTTTGCCTCTATACACTGCATGATGAATACTTTCCTCGATTTTTTTTCTAGGCCACTAATTCTTTTATAAAGTCCATGTCTAACTAACTGGTAAATGTGCTAATTATGATAGTTAAAATTTGATTATAATTTTCATGTCCAAAATTTTAATTTTGTTCCAGTCAAATTTCTTAGGTCCTTTAAAGTATTATGTTCTTTCTTGTTTTCTCATTCTCTTTACTTTCTAAAACATACTACACCTAATTCTAATCTGTGCCTTCCAATGTCTAAAATCACTGCATGGCATTTTTCCTGCTCTTATCTTACTTTTCTGCTTCCATATATGGCTTGGTAGTTTCTCTCCTGAAAGTATAAAACTCATCCCCCCCTCCCCCAAGAACATTACTTGTGCAAATAACTTGAGGCCAGGTTTACAGGTGAGCTCCCTGGGGAAGATTTGTTCCCTTCTCCCTGGTGACTCAGGCACAACCAACCCAGACTTTACATTAAAACTTAATTTTCCACTCGAGGTTTCCTAGATCATACACACAGTATGAATTCAAGTTACAAAACTAGACACAAGCATATAAACTTATGGAAGAACTTCTCTTTAATTCAGAATCAAAGAACAAGAGAGGCAGCTTTCTTTGTCACTTGGTAGGACTGACTCCCCACCTTTCCCACGAGAATGGAGGACGCTATGTGGCCTCCTGTTGTGTGGAGGGAGTGGGGAGCTACAATTGGACTTCCCATTTTTGAGAGAGCAACTGAAAGTCCTACTGCAGCTTTCCCATCTGTCTCCTGTGTCTGTACACACCCAGGGTCAAGCCCACGAAATCCTGCAAATGCCCACAAGAGGTCACAGCAACTCTCTGCTGCCCATCTTTATCGAGTCTGTGGCCTTTGTGTCCTTTTACTTTTCGCTAACTCAGCAGTGGCTTTAGCAGCACCTTTAAAAGGTTTGTCAACATTTTAAAATTCTTTTAGGCAGGAAAGATTTTTATCAGAATTTCTAGTCTGCCAAACAACTGTGTATGCTAGGAATATAATTCTCTTTCCCATGAGCCTCAGGGATATGTCATGCCCTGTGACTGGCCCAACATGCGTCCACTGGAACAACGGCTTTTGGTGCCGGCCACAAGCCTACAGCTAGCATGCACGTCAGTGATCATGAGTGAAGGTGAAACCGCACCAACAAGTAAACTTTTAGCTTTAGAGAACTGCCGAAGGATAAAAGATGGGTCATTAACTCAGACAGAATCCAGAGCCAGCCTTATGTGCTCAATTTCATGGGGCCATTGTGGAGCGGTGTGGAGAAATTCCTACCAAGGTCAAGGAAAGCTCCTATGTGCCGATCCTTCCTTTAACTAAAGAAAAACCAATAGACTGCTTGAAGGCTCAAGATGGCAAACTATAGCCGCTTCCGGTCTGTGGATTTCACAGTGGCTTCTTGCTAGCTACCCAGGAATGTTGTTCATAGTTTCCGGCCCGAGTACAGACTGCTAAATTATCATGGCTGTGATGGAACACAGCTGAGTCCCCAAAACAACAGTTTATCCTCCCAAGGACCACTTCCTCCTTCTCTGCTCCAGTCCTGAACACAACTTCCTTTTACCTTTCCCGCCCACACAAGGGAGCCTCCAATCAGGTCCCTGTGCATCACTGAACCTGACCTCAAGTTCCTCCCCTCGCAAAAGTCCATGAAGTCTCATCCTCCCTGTCTCGGGTCAGAGGATCTGCCCATCTGCCTGCCTTGATCGCCTCTATGTCTTCAGAGTTAATAAAGGTTGCCCCTTGCCTTTGTCTCTGCTTCTCTGCTGCGCCGCCCCTGCTGCATCATTACTGCTGCTGCTAAAACCTATCAGCTCTCCAGAAATCCCAGGAATCCTGTGCCCTATGTTCCAATTGGGGAGAATACAGCGCAGGGATGCTCGGCATGAATGTGGACACAGTTTCCAGTCTTTAGAGATAACCAGCAGGGGCAAACGAAAGAAAGACTGGTCCCTGGAGTGAGCTCAATGCCGCAGTGGCTGAGGGTTAAACATCACTGAGAAACAGGATAAGCCTGCATTTAGACTCTACTACAATAGAAAAAGACTGATGAAATCCATACAAATAGAGTAGAACTAGAGACAGATTTTGGCCAGAAAGGGTACAGCAGCGCACCATTATTACATAAAAGAGTAACACATAAGGAAGTGATGGTGAACACTGTAGACCTTTCAGGGAGACGAACAGCCTTGCACAGCAACTCTCTGTTGCCCCTTCTGGAGCATGTGTGCCATAGGTTTGCCAACACTGATGTATGGATTCACACATTCCCCTATATTTAGGCCATACGCCTATGTTTGAACTGAATGAAACAAAAGGGATGAAGCAGAACCTCTGGGATTTGTGACCCTATATATAGAGGTCACTTATATACTGACCTCTCTTCACCTGCCCTAAATATCCAGTTCTGAGCATTCTGACTCATCCCATAACTAACAGTAACAATGCAGGTTGACAGATTTCCGTGTGCTAGTTGTATGTCTAGCATTGTACAGAGCTCATTTAACCTTCCTAACAAGTCTGTATGGAGGTATTATTTCTTCCATTTTATGGAGGAGAAAACTAAATCACAAACAGCTTAGGAAATGTATTGAGGTTATACAGTCAGCACGAGACTGACAGTTGAACTTGGGCAACCTGTGTGTTGGACCCGTGCTCTACACTGCAACCCTACACTGACATGGACCGTACAGGGTAGATCTGTGGTACTAAGTCTTTTTTTTTTTTTTTTTTTGTCTTTTTGAGACAGGGTCTCACTATGCGGTTCAGGCTGGCCTTGAGCTCACTTTTGTAGCCCAGGCTGGTCTCGAACTTACACCAATCCTCCTGTCTCAGCCTCCCAAGTGCTGGGATTACAGGCGTGCGCCACCACGCCCGGCCTGTGGTACTAAGTCTTATATAGAAGGTAACTACTTAGGTTAAGTAGTCACTAAGGACTCACATTGTTTCTTTTATAGAACATGTGAACAAGATTCAATTCTATTAAAGCCAGGCACAACATAAAAGAAAAATTGGTATTAGTATAAATGTTGGCCTTATCTGACCTGAAAACTACTACTAAGAAACTTAGGGTACTAAAATTAGAAGATATATATATATATATATATATATATACACACACACACAGCATATCCAAAACATTTTAACGGTTTGGTATCAAAATATCTGTGTTTCCAGTAATTTAATATAGGGATAAAAATTAACATCTCTTATGGTAGTTTAAAGCAGTAGCATGCAAAGTGCTCTGGCAAGATGGCAACCACAGTTCTCTTCAGGACCTCTTCCAGCCAAACATAGAGTCTGTTTCCTCTTGACTGTGGGAATAACATTTTATTTGCTGTAATCCACATAATATGGTAAAACTGAGACCTTGCTAGTCTATAAGGAAGTCTGGTAGCTGTCACTTTTGTGTTCTTGGAAGTCACCTGTTCCCTAAAAACCTCCATCAACTTTGTCCTGTTGTAGCAGAACTGACGAGCTCTGCCATACAGTATCATATCAAGAAACACATCCCACTTACCCATCACTGGGTACAGACCACCTTACTGGAAGGCTAAGGTAGCTGTGGGGAGCAGATTCAGGGAGGAGCTCACCTCCCTCAGCTGCTGACTAACTACAGGCAGACAGGATGACAATGGAAGAAAAATCATGAACTCACTCCTACCCAGAATGTAGAATCATGAGGAATGACAAATTAGGTAAGGCATGATCTGCACCCCGCAAGGGGAGTACAACAGGCACTTCATGTGATACTCTATAGTAAAGCTTGTCAGTTCTGCTCGGGGATGTTAGATGTGAGCAGCAGGACAGGGCTGGCAGCTCACATAGAGGAAGTTAAAGTAAAAATTCTTTTCAACCTTTGCAACTAGAAGAGACCTAAAATAGCAAAAGCAGTTCTGGACAACAAAGGCAAGGCAGGGAGCAACACAATCTCAGACTTAAAATTCTACTTCAAAGTTACCATGATAAAAACAGCACGGCAGTATCAAAACATAATAAACCCAAAGAGCAACAGAAAAGAACATGTGGAAACAACTCCAAACACACTCAGTTGTGCACTTTTTGAGAAAGGGGCTAACCACCTTCACTAGAAGAAAGACAGCCACTTTAATAAAGGGTACTAAGAAAACTGGCTTTCCAAACACTGAAAATTAAGCCTAGACCCAGGGCTCTCACCACACATATAACTAAAATCAAAATATTAAAAATCCAAATATTAAAACATAAGCACTTAACCTGATGACAGACAGAACAGGTAAAATTATTGAAGATATAGATATAGGTAAGTACTTTATAAACAAAGCCTCAACTGCAAGGAAAATATTACAAAGAATCCACAACTGGGATTTCATCTTATTAAAATGCTTTGGAAAAGCAAAAGAAACCATCAACAGAATGAAAGGACGGGCTGGCCAGATAGCTCAGCTCTCTAGAGCACCTATGTAGGCAGGCTCAGTGACCCTATGATAAATGTGATCATTATGTATATCAAGAGTATATAAATAAGTTTTTTAAAAAGAACACATTTCCAAAAATTAAAACATTAAAATCTTTTTTTAAAAAAAATCAAATCAAGATATCTTCTGTGTAGATTCGTTAAGTCACTCAATAAAATAATAATCAAATAAAATGTAAAAATAACGAGTTGTATAAAACAGCTGCATCTTTCTGCACCTAAGCACAGCTGCCTCTGAAGCCACCTGCCTGTCCTCGTGGCCACCATGTACCTGTGCAGGCCTAGGCTCAAGCACCAGACCTTCAACTCCCTCTCACCCAGAGAAAAATTTGGTGATGTCTATAGATAGAGGAGTGGTAATGTTGGACCTCTCTCAGGAAAAGGCAACTGAGGCACTCTTGTTACACCAGAAGTTCAAGTATGCTTGTTAGAGCATTGCTGAATGTAATAAAATAACCTGTGCATACTATAGTAACATGAGTGAATGAAAAATCCTTGAGTCCAACGGGACTACATGAAGGGAAAAATTTCATAAAGGAGGAAGTTAACTAACAAGATTCAGAAAAAAGTAAGTAAGTCAAATACCAAGGTCTGAACCCAATGATTTAATTTCTTGACCTCAAAAAGAGGTATAGTTCGGCAAAGAAACTGTGCCCTCAAACTTGTTTGAGATACAGATCCACTGCTTTGGGGACATTAGGAACACTAGAAGAAGAGGCTACCAATACAATCCAGTCCAGACGAGAGAAAGATTCAGCTTTCACCTGCTGGGTCTTGGTCATGCTGTGTGTCGCTATTTAAGTAAGGCAGTCTCCTTTGGCCTCGGTTCTGCAATGATGCCTATAACCTTCAGCAAAGTTCCCAACAAGGTCAGCGGAAGCCTGAGAGAGTGGCCTGAGATGGTGACAATGGTGTGTCATCATCTTGCACAACGGTAACAGAGTTGGGTTGGAACTGCTGCTAAGGAAAATCTGACTTTCATTTGACTGCTTCCCTTCGATTTTGCTACCATACCAAGGTCCCGTTGCAGCCCTTTTCTGTACGTCATAGTTCAGTGGCTCATATCTAACAAAATATTTGACTTGGTAATGACCACCAATGAGAGGTCATTTTCCATGGGAGCCATGCCAGCCACCCAGATGCAGCAATTCAGGCAAAGTTACATTACTTCTCAGAGAAATCTGTCTCTACCTTCACTAGATAGTTTTAATTGCTGCTCTGCTTCAACATTTTTAACTCATTAAGTCTGTGTCTAGTAAGTGCTGACTTGTGGTTTTCAAGGGTATGTCTAAATAATTTTCATCTTGATGACATCTGTTCTGGCTGCTGAACCATTATTTTCTTATATTCTGATTCCCAAAGGAGGAAGCAATCTTCATTTATTCTGTAACACGGAAAAATCAGAACCATTCCATGAAGGGTGCAGATCAATGAGTCCAGCACTTTCTTTCCCCATCGTCTATGCCTTGTCACTATATTACTAAAATATTAACAAGGAAGTTGCTAGATGCCCTCTTCGTTGTTGATCTGTCCTCAAATACCCAACACCCGCAACTTAAAGGAAGAGAGGTTCAGTTTGGCTCCCAGCTTCTACACAGGCTCAAAGGCTCCAAAACAGAAACAGGACAGCAGACAGGCATGGCAGAGGGTGGCAGCCCAGAAGCAGAGGGAGAAGGGAGGAGTGTGCAACAAGAATGTACACCTCGTGTTCATGCTTCCAGTGGGCCACCCCCTCTAAGCAGCCTCTGCTCCTAACAGCACTGAATTCACTAAGGTATGTGACACTTCCAAGGTCCAATCCCTGTCAAGAAACGTGAAAGGAATCTTGACATTTTATATCAAAATCATAAAAAATGCTAAGCAATCCATGAAGAAATTCAGGAAGACTCTAAAGTGACACCAGTTTCCCAAGTTTGCATCGAGAGAGCTGTAGAAACAACTCCCCAGCATACAGAGCTCAGCACCATGCGCCCTTTTGAACCTCTCTCCTCCATCTCTAATGTCTGAAGGCATAAAATGCAAAGACTTAGGACAACATGGGAAGCATGGCCATGTGGAAAGAACTGTGAGCTGGGGATGGGATCCCCTGGACATAAATTCTGCTCCTTCTGCTTACTCATTCTGTGTACTCGCTCAATAGCTCTAAGACGCCATTTCTCACTCTGTAAAATAATACCTATTTGTAGAATGTCTTTGAGAGGTAAACACTTCGAGTATTTAGCATTTGGTATATAGAGCTGTCACTATTATGATACTAATTACTGGCATCAGGATTGAGGATTTGTGTAACACCAAATATCTTCAGGATCACAATCTCTTTATTTTCCGGGTACTAGTAGTGTTTTCTATAATTTTTTTTACTTCTTATCTAACGCCTCATATCCTATAAAATCTGTCTATTTTTCTATTTGTTAAACATGCAGTGACTTTTAACAGAAAGTGCGTAATTAGAAATCTCCATTAATGGATAAAGAAGGCTGTGGGGTTTATACACAAAGAAGTGCTACTTTCCCTCAAAGAAGGATAAACGTGAATCACTCGTAGAAAGATAGATGCACCTTGACACCATGTTAAGGGAAATAAATCAGACAAACAAGACTAAAGATTATGGTGTCTCTTATATAAGAAACCCAAACCATAAACCAATTAAAGAGCAAAATAGAAGTTAGATAATAGGACACAGGGAGATAAATCTTTTGCAAAAAGAAGTTACCAAGAGAAGGAAAGAGAGGGAGGGGTATTCAAAAAGAATTTAGACGTGCTATGCACATGTGCCAGCTCCGTACAGCAAATGCAAGCATTATGTACTGTAAACATACTAATGAAAAAGATAAAATTGAAATAAAAATGAAACATACATTTATCTTTTACAGACTAGTACTGGTTAAAGTTCTGTTATAATATTTCTGAAGGACAACTTGATGATATTCGCCAAAAGCTGGGTTTTTGTTTTGTTTTGTTTTGTTTTGGGGTTTTTTTTTTTGGCAGGATCAAGGTTCAAACTCAAGACTTTGCACTTGCCATTGTGTCATGGAGCTGTCTCCCTGGCCCTGCACCAAAACCTTTTGAGAAGATGCAGGACTCCACCCATTCAGTTTCGCTTTCCAGAATTTCAGCTATACAGAATCAACCAGAGTCTAAAAACATTCCCAGGCATGGTGGCATGTGCCTATAATGTGAACACGTGGGAAGCTGACACAGGAGAATGACTCTGAGTTCAAGGCCAGGCTGGACTACATAGTGAACTCAGGGGAAGACTGAACTATACATACACAGGAAGACCCTGTCTCAAAAATAAAGATAAATAAATAATAAATTTTAATGTAAATTTCAGAAATACATAATTCATAAAATTTAAATTGCTAACCATTATGAATAGCATGATTATACTCTCTCACTCTGTCCTGCCTGGAATGAGTCATGTCATTGTCCAGTGTACCAATGTTGTATATGCTACCCACCCATTACATTTAGAGTGCTGTATTCTGTATAAGGTTCAGACACTCAGTAGGAGTCTTGGAACATATGCTTTATGGATAAGGGAGACTACTGTATGTTATTTAACATGGGCATTCTATTTGTAAGGAGTTTATGCTAAAGAAATACTAGTGACTGTGCCAAAAATTAACAAGACTTTTATTAATGTTTTCTTTAATATTATCATGGTCACATTCTTTATTGTTCAAACTGGGACATATTTGAGATTAAATGGAAATATTGAGATTTAATGGAAAATTAAATCAGGGTATAACAAGTATAAACCAGAAAGTGAAAGAGAAACAACTTAAGTGTTCAGCAGGGAGGGTCTCTAAAATAAAGATTATGCAACCTTAAAAAAAATTCAGTTATATCCAAAGGTATGGTTGATATAGTCACTGAAAAATATCAGAGCATAGACTAATATATACATCATGGTCCTATTATATACATATACACATACACATAACACACACATCCTCTATTAGTGAAGGAGAAATCACAGTGGTTATTTCTACATGGTGAAATTATGGGCCATTTTGTTCATCTACATTTTGTTGAATTTCTTTAATAAATATGTACTACATTTGCAATTTCAAAAAAACATTTACAACCTCTTATAGTCACATAATCTCCAAAGCCTAAGGTGAATTTTCTAAGCATCTGAGCCCTTCGGTGCTAAAACATTTATGCAATGTGTTAAACAAAGCTCAACTTCATTTCAGCATTTGCAACCTTATGCCTCCAAATATCAATAATACAAATTCTTTTTGACAGAGGTGTCACAATAAAGACCCTAAAATTGTATCCTATTACACTTCAAGACTCTGGCCTTTTAAAATGTCCTCAAATGTTTCTTTTACCTCCTGATGCAGGAAATGTTCAAAAGACACTTTGCAATAATCAAATAGGTGGTTATTTCTGTAGCCCAACTCATGCCAGGTTGAAACCTTGCTATTTCCTTGCTCTCCTCTCTCGCCCATGAAAAAATTCTTTGACTGTGAAGCACAGATTTGAAATTACAAATCTACTACTCACACCACTCTGGAATCTTGAAGTGTAAAAACTACACCCCTGTGACATAAGATAGAGATAAAGAAATAAGCTCACATCTCTGAGTGTGAGCTATTTCCCTCTTAGATGAATAAGGATCACAGTAAAGAGGTAAGGGTACTTTGTCTTTTCAAACTACTTGAAAATAAAAGTTTCTGATGAAAAATGATGGACATGTTTGCCTTTGAAGGGACAGTAAGAACATTTCACAGTAAAAGATGAGTCACAGCTCTCTAAATTGTCACAATTCCTGAAGAACAGCCAAGTAGACAAAGGGGGCCTGGTGGTGCTAGGATTATACCTGTAATCCTAGCTCTGGGGAGGCTGAGACAGGAGGGTCACTATGAGTCTGAGCTGCATAGTGAGACCCTGTACCAAATGAATACATAAAAGACCTTTAAATGTAGAGAAAGAATTCATCTGAAATCCATGTTGCAAAATATGCAAATTAGATTCGAAGCATTAGGAGTTAATTGTTGTGCAAGGTCAAGTGAGTAGCTCAAGTTCAGAGACATGACAACACAAGAGAAGATGCAGGGAAAAGAGCCTCCAAAGTACTTGACACAGAGTAAAACCTGGCAACTTTAATCCAAAACCAAAGTCCTTATTTCCTCCTAGTTGACACTATTTCTGGGAAAGTTTCATTACTTTCTCGTTAGCAAAGTTGGGAACATCAAGCTCCTGCTGACTTTCACTGCCTGAACCCAGGATCTCCCAGCGCCAAGGCCTGCTAATTCTACCTTGACAACTCTCCTTTCTTCTTCCTATCCCTATACTACTTGCCTCTCCCTAGAGCTAGCTAAGGCTACAGTCTCTGCTGTCATTTCCTCCAGCCCCAATCCACCTTATACTACACTACCACAACCTACATCCTTATAACTACTGTTATAAAAAATGAAACATCACATACACTGGGTCTGTTGGCACACCCCTGTAATCCCAGCACTAGGGAAGCTGAAAACAGGAGGATCACTACAAGCCCGAGCTGCATGATGAGACCCTGTACCAAACATTGGAAAGAAAGAAAGAAAGACAGACAGAGAGAGAGAGAGAGAGAGAGAGAGAGAGAAAGAATCACATAAAATTTATTCAGTCATTTTAAGTATACAGTATATAGTTTAGTAATATTTGGTATCCTCGCATTGCTATGTGACAAAGTCTAGAGATTTTCCATTTTGCAAATGAAACTCTAATACTCATTAAACTCTACTTCCTCTTCTCTCTCCTTCCCTCCAGCTCCTAGAAACCACCATCCTACTTTCTGCTTCTATGAATTTTATTACTTGAGATACTTCATGTAAGTGGAATCATACAGTGTCTTTTGTAAATAGCTAACTGCACTTAGGAGAATGTCCTCAAAGTTGATCCAGGTTTTAGCATGTGATATGATACCTTTTGGGAGAAGTCTGAATAATATTTCATTACACACATACATATGTACACAATGTTCTGTTTATCAATTTACCAGTGGACATTTGAGTTGCTTCACCTCTTGGCAATTATAGCTATTACTGCTATTAACTTAAGTGTATATATTACCTCTGAATATATATATATATATATATATATATATATATAATATTTATGCAAAATTTGGATTTCTAGGTCATATGGTCCTGTTATTTTTAATTGTTAAGGCTCTCTATTGTTTTCTGTAGTGGTTGTTCTCTATTATACTCACACAAGGTTCTACTTTCTCTACATTCTTGCCAGCATTTGCTATTTTCTGTTTGTTATGTTAGCCATCCAAATGGGTATGAGACTTTATATCATTGTGGTTCTTTATCACTGCAGTTTGAATTTGGATTTTTTTCTGAAGATTAGTAATGTTAAGCACTATGTCTAAGCTTTTATTCTCTACCTCGGGCCCAACTCTTTCTGTACTTACAGCCCCCTTAGTTCAACAAAGCACACACCCACCCAAGTTCTCCACAACCACATTATATCCATTTTCTTCATCCTCTTGTTCAACAAATCTTCCCCACCAGCCTAATTAAATGTTTCATCTTCCTCAAACAGATTCCAAGCTTTCTTCTCCTCTTAAATATGTACAACCATATACAGTCTCCCTTAAGAGGAGAGCTTTGCATTCGCATTCAGCAGTGTGTATTACTTCATTACGCAGTGCTTGCTCCCGTGGTCTGTGTCAGAATCACATTTTCTAGACTGACTTATTCTCAGGTCTCCTCTCACGAGGGAATGTGAAGTTCTTCAGGCCACAGACTCAGCTCTGTTCAATCATGCACCTCCCCTGGTGCTTGGGACTCGATAGGTCTCTAAGAAACAGATACTGCGCAAAGGGCTTAACATTTTAATGTATGGTCAGCTGATTAAGATCACCAAAAGGTTTACAATATTAAATCAACAGGATTGCTCTCCTGTGTCCCAGGGAGGGAAACAAAGGTTATGGGGTTTTTTGTTTGCTTGTTTTTGTGCTTCAGACTCATCTTAATTTCTTTGACATTATTTAACTTCCAACTTAAAAAAAAAAAAATGAATGTCAAGCAGCTCCCATGTCTAGTAATTGAACTGCTGCTATTGTATTTACCCTCCTAGTGGCGACAGGCTGGCATTTAAGTACTCCACTTCCCTTTCCAAATATTAAGCACGTGCAGCTGGTCACTCGGGTTCTGAAACAACACTTGATGGAGCACATTTCAAATACAATTTGGGAAAAATATTCAATTACTTCACTTTCATTTTCCTCACTAAATGGCAGCTTCCCTCCCAAGTTCAATTAAATGTACTGGAAATTAGAATTCACAGGAATGCACTTCATTTAGATTTACTGGAAGATGTCAGATGCCAGTTAATTGGTCTTGAAGCAGCCCAGCCATGAGGTCCCTCTTGACTAAGCTGCCCAGCACAGACATGTCGCTGCTCTTGTTAGATAGCATTGATTGGGCAGCTTGTTCGGTGTTGGGGGCCAACCAATGGCTACACAACATTTGGACAAATGAGTCAGATGTAGATCTCAAATGACTTGTGTGCATCCTATGGAGAGCTTCAGCTTGGGGTTATCAGAGTCTGTGTTCTTTGGATTGAAAGTCCTCATTCATTGGAATTAATGGATAATTTTGCCAGATAATTTAACAAACATTTACAGAGAACCTACCCTGTGCCAGGCACTACTTTAGACATTTCATTTATTCAGCAAGTGGTTAGTCTCTTTTATATGCCAGGTCTTTGGCCAGAGACTGAGACATACAACTCCTCCCCTCAAGGAATCTATGAAATGTTTCATATTTGCACTCAGATGCCTGTAGAAACTCAATCTTCAGCAGTTTGTGGTATTTTTAAGAGTCACTAGAATGCTGAATCCCAATTAATTCCAATTTTCTAGAAGAGTCAGATGTCTATATCCAATTAGATATGAGACTGGGTCTTGATTATTAACATTGTTACTGTAATAAGGAAAGAATAAGCTGCTGCCTCAAATTCTGTGCATGTTATTGATTTGATTTCAAATTAGTAAATTGCTGGGATTAACTCTCTGGTACGTTATGGTTTCAAATGTCTTTCCAAATAGTGAGACCACAAATCAGCTGCTATTAAGGAACCCGTATGTGACCACTTCTTCCTGAAACAAGAAGAAACATGGAAAGAGAAAGGTGATTCATGTTTGCACACTGACCATAGTGTACTTAGTATTATTTTACAGCTGGGGGTGAAAGGAACAGACAGCAAATACTTTAGGCTTTATAGACACTCATTTTGTTTATACAAACTTATTAAAGCATAAAATATAAATGAATAAGAGTGGCTATGTTTCAACAAAACTTTATTTCAAAAAGGGGTGAAAGATAGGATATGGTCCTTTGGCCATACTTGACCATCCCCTCTTTTATCTACCTTCCATCTGCCTGGTGCTATTCCAGCTTGTCTTCCTAAAAAGCCCCTTCCTGTGCTTGGCACCTGCCCTTAACAGCCCTGCTCGATTCTCTTCCCTTCTCTTTAGTCATGTTTAAGAAATTTTCACCACCTCCCAGTAATGCCAGAGCCTGGCAACCACTCCTTTAGCAGGTGGGCCTTCAGAGCACATTTAAGATGCAAACTGTAACCATCTCTGTGAAACTATCTGGCAGAAGCAAGCTGTCCCTTCGTCCCCACAAATGACTCTTCTAAGCCAAAACACCCTGTTCACCCCTTCAAAAACGATTTTACCTCATTTATGGTGCTCCAGCAGCCTACCAATGTCTGCTTTCCCTCTATCCCTACCTTGCTTGTTTTCCTTCCATATTCTCAATGCCCTGGGATTATGTCCTTAAGTAAATATTAAAACATAAGCTTTGCATCAGATTTTGTTTTCCAGAGATGCTGAATCAAAAGATTGGTTCCAAGTGGCTCTGGGTATGGGATGTGTTGGAATACTGGATTTCCAAAATGAAAAGGCCACAAAGCAGCCCTCAATATCCAGGGACAAGTTAGATGTACATATGGCAAGGCTTGAGCACTGTTTTGGATGCTTAGACTAACAGAAATCTGTGCTATAGGGTTCCAAGGGACAAGATAGATGGGCAGGAAGCTGTTGTTATATATCTGAATACACCACACATGCATGCACACGCACGCACACACACACACACACGGTGAGAAGGTTGACATATGGCAAGTTCTGATATTGGTTATTGACCTGGAAATCACAAGAGCCAGTGGAAGGAAGGCTCAGGAGGAAAGCAGGTCTCCTGCAGAAGAAGCCTACCACACTAGTGTAACTGTATGTGGAAAATATTAACTCTGAGTCTTCCTCCAAAGGGGGAGTTAAAAACATTTTCCTGGCAAACAGCTACCAAGAAAGAAAACTCAGAAGCTTTGAGAAATACTAACTCCAAGAGCTGAGGTTACCCTACTACCAGAAGGCCCTAAAGTGCCATCAGAGCCACTGGGTTAGAGCAAAGGAAATGAAGTATGTCATAATACAGATTTAGGCCAAGCCACTCTGTGTCTCAGGAATCTACTCATCACGCTGTGATAATCTGCTCAGTCACTCAATGTATAACTGACATAGATACACTTGGCAAGGGGCAGGACCCTCGCATGTATTCCCTGTTGGGTAACAGCCATCACACTAATATGAGCCAGATGAAATTGTACTACTTTCTACAAAGATGATAAATTATGTGTAATGCTCCATTCCTGAAGGAACTGAGATTAGTGTCGTAACCAAAAACGAAAATGAAGCAGAGATAGTGCTCTATATCACATCTCTCATTTACCTGAGTGTCTTTCAAAGAAGCCAGATGGGTCAGAGCAGATGTCTGCAAGCTACTATAAAATTACTTAAATGATAGTCTCAATATCAACTAACTGAATTGATATAATAATTTCCTAGTATCTTTACTGAAGCAGATCTGCATGAATTCTGGCACCAAACATAACCACTGAGTTGATCACTGCTTTTTTTTTTTTTTTTTCTGTGTCTATTACAGCAATGAGATCAACATTCATTTGCTTTTCCATGGCAGAAACCACAGTCTAACTTCACTAAAATAATGTGAAAGTTATTTAACTCTAGGGTCAAAATGTAGCCCTTGGGGAACTTTATTTTTTGACATTCTACAAAGCAATCACATTTGTCCATTATATTGATGCTCTTTCTCACTGAATATGCTAAGAGTAGGAAGTGGGTGAGATACTTTACTAAAAGAGGATGTGAATGTGACAGCAGGGTGATGGACTCCATAAGCACTTAGAACCTGACAAGTCTGGGACATTTTCAAAGCTTCTGTGACTTCAGCACTCCTCAGAAGTAAAAGAAAAATGGCACCTTGATGGTTCCTCAGATCATACAGCAATATTTACGACAGGTCAGAAAACACCCCAGATGAATTTATGCGATGACTCGGGAGGTTGTCAGAGGAAGAGGCTGCCCCCGGTCCAGGCAGCAGCAGCAGCAGCCGCTCTGACAATTGAACTGTGTGTTACACTAACGGGGTACAGGAGGGATAGCAGGTGAGAACATGGGGCCAGTTCCATTTGAGATTTTCAGTGTAGAGGGACAGGCTTCTGAGACCATTTGCAGCAAAGAACTGCTCTATTTCAAAACTTAGATTCTTGTGTGTCACTGAATTCCAGGGGAAACTAACAGCTGACCTTGAAATGCCGGTGATTCCAGGGCTAGAGCTGTCCATCGTGAGCCAGTTTTTACTATATCAATAGAGTCATATGGCCAAGTTGATGTTGTAGCCATCCACTGTATGATTAAAGTGGTATCTTTGATAGCAGGTGTCTTAGTTACTTTTCACTCATTGCTGGGACAAATACTTGACACCCAAAATGAAGGAAGGAAAGTTTTATTTAGCTCACAGTTACTGGAGGTTTCAGTCAATACTCGGCTGGCCCAAGGCTGAGTGCAACAGAGCAGAAAGCAGCAGTTCATGGTGGGGGAGCAGCAGCAATCACGACAGAGGTAACAGAACAACCAGGGGAGCAGAGAACAACAGCAACAGCTTCAGTCTGTCTCTCTGTCTCTCTTTACATTACATTCAGGCTTTCTGCCTCAGTGTCCCCCTTAGGCTACACCCATAATCCCAGAAGTACTTAAAACACATAATCCCAGGGATCATGGATCAAGTCTCAAACTCTAGATCAGTACTAAATCACATAATCCCAGTGACTCATGAGTCAAGTCTCAAGCTATAGAAGTCCCATGACTGTATAAGGCTTTAGGGGTCAACTAGATATAAACCATAACAGCAGGGTAAGCAGATACAGGAAGCACATGCAAATTGCAGAGAAAAAAAAAAAAACAAGTTTTACATTCAGGCATCTACAATACCATTGACCTCTGCAGTTTGAATATCTTTTTAAATATCCATATCCATGTCCTTCCATTTCCTAAGGCCACTTAATGGAAGAGGAACAACTGAGCCTACTTCATAGGTAAGTGGCAGGAAAGGCTGGCACCGAAGACTGAAGCCAAGTTATAGCCCCTGACAAGAATGGCCTCTGTGAGCTCCTCAGTCATCCCGGAAGGACGCATGTGAGCTTCTTGATGTGGTAAATGGCTTGGCCATGGGCTAGGAACTGGGAGCAAGAAGCCTACAAGGCCAGTGGTAAGCTTCTGGCACCTCAAATCTCTGTATCTCACAAGAGAAAATCTACTCTAAATAAACTTCTCAAGAACCAATTTAAGGAAAATGATATGGCAGGTATTGGCCAACTTCTCTTTGCTAGTAACTTCCCAGACATGGAGGCCATGGATAGATCCCAGCATCACAGGCCTCTTCCCACTAAGGCTGATCCAACCCCTGTCACTGCTGAGTGCCCAGCAATAGCAGCACAAACAGGCTGAGCCCTTGGCATGGCAGATTGGCTCCACCAATCACATTTTCACAGGCAAAGACATCACTGAATTCTCAGTGACTTACACATATGGCAGTGTGCATTTGCCTGCTCTGCTTGCAACTCTTCTGTCAGAAATCTGGAGTACACAAAATCCCTTGTATGTTACGTTACCCAGATGATACTGTTGACCACAGAGCATCCATTTTATTGCAAATAAGTACAAAAATGATCTGGAAAAATGTACTCCTTGCCATCCCCAGAGGAAGCCCATCTGACAAAATGACACAGCAGCTTATTGCAGTGAATGACCCAACTCATAGGCAGGAGAAGAGCTAACACCGCAGGCCTGAATGCTGCTCATCAAACTACACAGCAATGCAAGCAAAGGCTTACAGATGACTCAAAGCTCCCAACAGCTTCACGAAATGAATCAGGTGGTAGTCGTGGACTCAGGGATGTCTGACTGTACCTGTTGAAAGATAGGATGCCCTTGGATCAGGAGAGCTGAATAACATGGAGGCGGCAAGCACAAGGTCTACAAATGGGTCACGAGAGAGATGATGTATAGGGTCCTGTTCCTAATGCTTTTATTTGGTTCCTGGATCCGTTTATTCCCAGCCCACTAATGGAGTTCACATGGTTTCAGCTTTTCCAATGAACATTAGCAGATGGATAGTTGTCAAATAGATTCCCTTTCCTTCTTCTTCTACACTGAGGGACTACTCAATCCAAAGAGTTGTCTAGGTCCTTTCCAGAGATACTCCCTATGGCAAGGAAACTGGATATTTTCTCTCAATACTGTAGACAGCTCATAGAGACCCTCTATTCCTAATTTGGCTCCTCCTCTGCCTCACTTCTTACCACAACCCAGTACTGTGCTCTTGGGTGAGCATGCCCATGAAGCATTGGCATGTAAGGAAACCCAGGAAGGCGGTTCCTGGGCACTGCTGTACCAGGCAGCAGTGGACAAGAGCAAGATCCCAAGTCTGAGTGAGTGTTCAAATCAATAAGCACAAATTCAGCCCTCCTCCAAGAGGCTATTCATAGACCTTAGACAAATTACAATTCAGCAGGACTATACCAGCGGCCAAGGAATCCACAGAAAAGAACCTCACCCCTTGCTGCCCTGGTGACCTTGGTGACAGATGCATAGAGTGTCGGACAGGAGGTAGTATGTCAGGAACTGGCCTGTCATTTAAGACCCTGGACAACTACAGCTTACAGATCTTCTAAGATGTCTTCCTGGAACTGGGGGTCTTTGCTCCTAGGCTGGGCAGATGCTGCCTCTCTCTGCTGTCTCCTATGTGCTTCCTTTCCATCACTGCTTTCTGCACTTGCTATCTAGTGCTCTTGTGTCTATCTCCATGTCCGTCTCCAATCGTTATCCAGTGTTCAACAGCAGTGAGCATATGGCTCCCATGTTACTCAAAGTAGAAGCTGGGATCTTCGCTTATGAGGCTAGTAGGGAATTTATAATTTGCATCACTGCCCATCTGTCTCTCCTCTCTTCCTTTCCTACTCTGACCTTGTCATCCTCTATCACTCAGGCCTCCACATGATGTTAGGATGTCCTGGCACCCTCTATGTTGCCTCTATCTCAATACCTCCTTAGACATCTTCACCCCTCACTCCCTTGAGACTCTGCTTCAATGTCATCTCAGTGAGACCCCTCTGTGTAGCACAAACACCTGTATACCTTCATTCCATCTCCATAGCACGCCCAGTGCCCCCCAGATGGCAGCTTCTTATCCCCGCTCTAACTAAAGAGCAATATTATGGGGCACAGAAGTATTAACTCCCAGGCTCTGAACCACAGAATCAAACACATTCCAGATTTGAGGTGGCCACATCCACTGATGACTGTGGCCCTTATCAAGGTACAGGTCAGGCCATGACTGTTTGAAAAAGCCACATAGTCACTATTTGCCTTTAGCCCACACTCCATCCCATCCAATCAGTTCTCATCATTTCCAAATACTTAAAGAGCTTGCATCCTTCACCCTCTGCAGACGAGGGGATTGATCTGGGAGTGGGCACCACTGCTACAAGTTTCCACTCATCAAAACATTCCTTCCAGCAGCCAAGGCTGTGGCAGTCAAATGCAGCTGCCTCTCGAGAGGGAAAATGAAGAGAGACAGCTGCATCTGGCTGCCTTTACTCCGATCTGTGTGGAATTGGGGCTTGCCTCTGGTGGAAGCTCTGAAGAGGCTCGCATTAACAGTAATGGGACCTCTGAACATTTCGGCATCAGCCCCAGCTACTGCTTTCAGACGTTCCCAGGGAGAGCGAAGGTTGCTGAACTCACTTTCAGAGGTGAAGAAATCACTCTCATTATTTGATTCTTCCTCTTCCACCTCATCTCCATAACCAGAGGACTGCTTACCTATACATACTCACTGTCTTATTAAAGCAAAAGGAAGCACAGGCCTCAGTCTCTTGTCTGCTTCCAAAATGTGTTATTTGTGATTCAATTTCCCATGGCCTGCAGAGGCAATAAAGGGCAAAGGGAATTACCCTGTAATGCATGACAAAAGCACTCCCCATACACCCACACTCCTGAGTATAACAATTTGCCAATATAACCTTTAATTAAATGAACAGGAATCATGCAGACCCTATGGTGTAGGAAGTCACTAAATAGAAGGAAATTATGTATGAGTTGCCCCCAGCCACTCATTTTAGGTTGAATAGAATCTGTCAGTAGGAGTTTTAAAGTGCTCTAAGCTAAACATGGGAAGCAACTCTTTCCCCTACACCAGCCCTGTGATAAGAACTGGCAAGGCTTCTGGCTACACCCACTGGGCTGAAAGGATGTGCCACCTAGAGGTGGCGCACAGGGAACAAAGTGACAGCAGCAGAAAGCAGAAAGACCAAGGTCCCGGAGATGGGCCCTAAGGCCTTTGTATCAATTTGGCAACTCCCTCGCAGAGTAGACTTGCTCTCAATGCAGGGTCACTGTCAAGGAGGCTCAAGGGCTGATGGAAGCAGCACTATAGATGAAATCCATTAGATTCCTACAATTCTGAAATAGCAACCTATGGGGCTTATGTGGATACAAGGAAAGACAAGCACAGAACGCCCTTTGTATTGATTACTGAGGCTCTGACAGAAGCCTAAACTTTCCCATCTTCAGTTCACAACCTTCTCTCTTCCAGTCCACACACACACTATGGTCAGAATGGCAGCCGAAAGTTCACATCCTTTTTCTGTTCAATTTCCTTTTGGAAGAGCCTGCATCTACCTGAAAGTCCCCAACCTTAGCCACCCAACTCCACTCACCACTGCAATCTTCACCACCATGACACTCACTCACATCTCTAGCCTCAGTCAAGCTTGGACTGCTTCTGTATCTGTCTCCTGTGTCTACATTCACAATGTGCACTCTGAGTGCAATGTTTCCACTCCCACCGTGTCCAAATTTGTAAATGTCAGATGCTCTTTATGGAGCCCTAGTCCTATCCCTGCCATGAAGCCTTGCCTCCCTGGAGTTACGATCATCCTTCACTCTTACAGCTTCCTTCACACTGTGCTATAATTTTTAACTTCTGGTCTACAAGTTAAAGTTCTGGAGGACAAGAAATGATTTAGTATTAGATCTCAATTATATAGACTTACACAAACAGACCACAGGTACTTGATAAAAGTGGCATGAGTGAAATTTAAGTTGGGGGATTGTTTATTTTTGCGGAACTTGCACAAAAATTAGCTTGATTCCACAGATAAAAGAATTTCCCATCATTCTAAACATCAGGTAGAGTTGAGAGAAAGAACTTTTAAGGAGACTATTTCAATAGGGAAGGCTTTGGGAAATGAGAGTAAATGGCAGGTAACAAGGGGAGGGGGAGAGATTTAACAGCTGGATTTTATTAACTCAGCACTACTGGATACATAATCTAATTTCTCTGAGGAAATTCTCTGAGGTTTAAGAGAAAAGTGGAAGCAGATTTGCTCTAAAAGAATATGAAGAGTTAATCAATGTAGACACTTTTTGACCCTAGGGTCTGAGTTTCATTCCAGTTTTCTCCTTCCTCACTGTGCTGGGCCACTATATTCATTGCCTTTTCTGACTTTAGTACCATACAGCTCAGTGCTAAATTATACATCATCTTTATTACCTACTAGAATGTCATGGACAGTAACTGCTGCTCACCAGCTTGACTATGGAAAGATTACACCTGAAGTTTCTAAATGTCCCACAGAGGCCAACACCTTGCTAGGCATGCTGTTGTGCTCAATATCCACCTGTTACTCCAGTCGTTCTCAACCTGTGGGTGGCGACACTGGCAGGGGTCGAATGATCAAAACACAGGGGTCGCCTAAAACCATTCCAAATCATAACTGTAGCAAAATTACAGTTTACCACAACATGAGGAACTGTATTGCGGGTCACGGCATTAGAAAGGTTGAGAACCACTGTCTTACTCCTTTCTCAGTTCCCACAAAGACTGTGACATTGTCATGGCGCCACTCAACTCCAAATGGAACCAGAAGAAATTTCTTGTGGTATTTGTTGTTTTTAGTATTTCTTCAACTGCTAAATCTCCTATAAAGGTATCACTGTAAAATTGTAGCATGCACAAGAAGCAGTGTTAGGCAGATAAATTTCAAAATATTAGAAAATAGAAAAGTATAAAATAAAGTTATTGGTTAGCATTGTCATATAAGAGTTTATAGTCCAATGTGTGATGGAGAATTCTTCCATATGGAGACATAATAACAGTAAATCCTGGGGTGTGCCTGCTTAAGGAAGCTGTTAAGATATCAGGTGCTGGGGCCTGGCGGGATGGCTCAGTGGTCTAAAGCGCCTGCTTGGGGAAGCTTGGGCGGCTTCAGGGACCAAGGTTCGATCCCCGGCACCACATGCTGCGCCAGCCCTGCCCTCGGGGTGGGTTGAGCCAGCCATAAAAATGAGTGAATAAACAAACAAAGGTTCTAAAACAAGAAAAAATAAATAAATAAATAAAATTAAAAATTTAAAAAAAAAAAAAAAGATATCAGGTGATGCATGGGTGCAAAGTGATCTCTGTTCTCTAGACATTTTCAACAAAGAAAAAGTCCTATATTTCATTACCAATCCTCTGTCTAAAACTTTGTAAGCTTGGAGAAAGTACCTAAAAACAAACATACCAACTAATCTGCACACAGTAGGAGTTCTCACTTGATTTTAACTCTATACTTAAAGAGTCCAACATGAAGGTCATTCTGCACCTTCCAATTCCTCGGAAGGATAGGTGCAGCCATTTCTCAGCAGACACCACGGAATTCAGGCAATCTCAAGAGTTGGCTACAGCTCAACAGAGCTTGCTGGAGCCTCCCTGACCTTTCCTGCAAAGTTATATTTCGTCACCAGATGGAAAAGAAACATAAACTAAACCATAATAAAATAAAGTCAGAAAAAAGTACAGTCTTAAAGAAAGAATATGCTTTCTTCCTTTTCTCTTTTTTAATATCTTGGTGGTGATCTGGCTAAGAAAAGATGATTCTCAATAAGACATCAATTCAAGTTACAATTATTAAAAATATTTGAGGTACTTTACCTCTGTCAGTGACAAATAGTTCTTTAGTCACTCAGTTAAGAAATGGACCTTTCCATGTCACTGTTAATGCACTGCTCAAAAAGACCCACGGTCAAGCATATGATCAGCATGAGTACCCAGGAAAGACACAGCTTAAGAACTGCCAGGGCATCAGTGAATCATGGCATCTAAACAGGCATTAAGTTTTAGCTTTCCTTTCAAAATTCCCATTTTTCTCACACTGTGAAGGAAATTTTTTTTTTTCTTTACAGAAACAATGCTATACATACATACTGGGGAGAAAAAAAGAAAGAAAAACATATCACATATATCTGAAAGGGCCTAAGTTTAAGAAACATTTACTTTATGTTAGTGACAGTTTAGGCGTATTATATATACTACCTTGTATTGTACTGTAGATTGTACAGGTAGACTGTACAATCAATTTGATTCCATGATGTTAAGTATCACAGAGTTTAATTCAACTTCCTAGGTCATATAGCTATTCAGTGTGCCATAAGGAAAGGAATTCATCTCTGTGGAATTCTAAATCTTCTGTCTTCATTTTATCTGATCCACTTTCTAGTCTTAAGTAGTAAGTAACTCTCCTGTAACAGTTGGGACTACCATAGCAGGCTGGACCGACTCATTTATGCTTTCCAAGGGAGATTCTCACGCCTCTGCACCAGGTCAACACATTCTTGGACGCCAGGGACTCACCAGGAAACAGTGAAGGTGTTACAAAGCACCCCAGGTGCAGCCCATTGCCAACATCACCAGCACAGCAGGTTGGAGAAGGGCTATGTGAGGCAGGGAAAGCTGTGTTCCATAGCCGACATTCTCTCCTGTGGGGCTTCACAGTGAAGCTGATCTTTCCTGAGCCACAAAATGCAGCAGGGTGGGGGAATTGGTGCCCAGAAGTGCTAATCAGAGACCTTGTGCTGAAGGTCTCTACTGGGGCTCACTGCATGGATACCTGCTGTCTAACATGTACCAAAATTCCACACGCCAAGAAGGAAAAGCATAAAGTGCATTGTTTACAAAACAGTTAAGGTGCACTGAGCCATACCTTTCAATGAGAAGACAGTGAGATCCTCCAGAAATCCAACTTCCCAGATATCAACCAAAAACCAATTCTGCGCACAAGTTTATCAAACAATAGCTGTCCTGAGCCATATCCTTTGCTATACAACTAAACAAAAGCTTTGTTTTTATGTATAAGATCTCAACTGAAGGGGAAAAATCAATCCATTTGGTAACATGGTACCAGGCAGGCATTTGTGTCACTCTTCATAGATACACTCTTAGAGAATTATTTCAGCTTTCTTATCTCAGCTGCTATAAGAACTATGTGATATTCAATTTAATACATATCTAACTACTAGAAACTATGATGGTCTCATGACTTCTTCTGACCCATGAAATGCAGCAGAAAAGAGCCTGTGTGAGTTCCAGGATCGAGGACAGAAGAAATCTTTACAATTTCTGTGTTCCCTTGCTTGGAATGCTGCCATAGATAATCATATAACAAGCTGGTATGGCTTCTGTAAGGTAAGAACACCTGTAAGCCTGGCATGTGAAGCTTCAGCTTCTAAGTGCACGAGAGAATTTGTGCAGGTCTCCCAGCCCTACTAGCCATCTTACAGTTGAATGAGTAAGGTCTGGTAAGCCAAAAAGGGAATTAACAAACAATTCATGGGATCATAAGAAACAATAAATTTTTGTTGTTTCAGGTTATTAAATTTTGATGTGCCTTATTATGCAGCAATAAATAACTAATAACTAACATTAAGCCTTGTTTTTGTTGCATAGCCTTTCTTGGCATTCCTGACAGTCTTATTTTTATAGATTGAGTTTAACATCTCAAAGTAGTTTTTTCTCTTTTTACATCTCTGCTCTGTCTTTCTCTATCCTTTTTCCTGGCTGTAGACCAAAACTGGCACATAAACTTATTTAACAAATAAGACTTTCTGGAGAGGGTGGAAAAGAGATGCCTGGGGTTAGAGAAGAGTCTGAGAGGAGACAAGAAGAGCTCTCTGGAAGACTCTATTAATGAATCTTGTATCAGTAATAAGCAAGAACAGAGGTGGTATGATCCCTTCCAAGAGCCTCAGACCACCCCATAGGAGAAAATCTTACCCTGCCTCCTCCCAGTGTATTGCATAGGGCAGCTAAACTGTCCCTAAGGTGGTCACCTTTTCATTTCCTTTTCTTCCTTCTAATTGTATTTGTTATTCATAAAAGAGGTTCGGCTCATTTCTCACTTAATCTCTGTTCACCCATTTTCACGTGAAGGCCTAGGTCCTAAAATGTTCCTTGGACTCCTTGACTGATGGATTTTTGTCAACTAAAGTAGAACTGGTAGAAAACAGTTTCTTCAACATATACTGAATGAATGCACAGATGAATGAAATGGGGAAATGAATCTGTGTACACAGTGTAAATTCTAGAAGAAGTGAGCTCATGGCAACTCTAGTCTTGGAGAATTAGAAAGAAAGGTTGACAAGAGAAAACTAACATTATTATGAACTCATACTTTAAAAAGAACACTGATACCCATATGTACAACTTTCATAGCATGTATCACGCACTATTTAAGTGGTTAGCACATATGCAGCTTTTACACCGCACAAAGCTCTATGACGTATGTAGTTTTATTACCATCATCTCCATTTTATGAATGAGGAAACAAAGACATACAGATGTGAACAATTTGCCTAATATCACCCAGCTAGTACTTGGCTAAACGTTAGCTTGAACCTAGGTTAGCTGACTTTACAGTCTATGCTAATCACTTCACACAGCCTCTTACAATTAAATCATCAAAGACTATAGTATAATAAAAAGCAAATACAGCAAGGTATGGCAGCCTCACCTGTAATCCTCAGCAGGCTCCTGTATTAAAAATAAATGGGTCGGGGGTATGACTCTGCCAGGGCCATGGGTTCAATCCCTGTTCAGGGAAAGCTGGAAGAGCAAGCAAGCAAAAGAAACACTTTTTCCTCATTATGGTAGAAATCCTAAAATTAAGGTATAAAGTTAAAGCAATACGGTTTTTCCACTGGTGTAGCAATTAATTATTCACCCACTCTTTTCCCACAGAAAAAGTCCCTGCATCTAACAGTCCTTCCCATTAGTGAGAACAGATACAGATCCTCAGTGTCCCTGAAGGAATGGGTTTCAGTTCTGTGCAGGCCTCTAAAATTATTCAAGCAACACCCTCCCACAAGAACCAAGGGAACCCAACCTCTTGAGATATAAGACCTGCATTCCTCAGCCCATCCAACCGCCTACTGCTCCCACAGCTGTTTGCACTGCCCCTTAGCACAACTTCCATAGGATCCTGCAGGATAACTGGTATTCTCCTCACCTAGCCTGTGTCTATAACAAATAAACGACTGCCAATCTCATCTTTCCAGTGTAGAGGATTATGTGTTCTAGGACAGCAATCCCTTGTTCACAAACAGGGTAACTAGGAAGCAATTAAAATAGTCATGAAGATGAAGTAAAAAGAAAATTCTAGATGTTCCTGTGGTGCTTTTACCTCCTTGCACATTGGCCTCAAGCACCTTGACTGTGGCTTGTGGCATCCATCAAGATCCTAGTAGTGTAAGAAGAAGGTCAGAATGAAAGTCTGGGAACCTCACTAATTTGTGTGAGAATCTTTTTTTTTTTTTTTTTGTAGTTGTCTCAGGTTGCCTTAACGATGGGTCTGGGGATCGAACCACTATCCCCTGTGCCTGACTGATATTGTCCATGCAGGCGCTTAAGCCACTGCACTAGCCCAAAAGCTCCCTGTGTGAGAAACTTAATAACATATTTCCAAATATTCTAAATCCCTTGGTGCATCAAGGTGACATCACTGGGACAACAGCTATCATGAGAGCCTAGACACAAGGTGCTTAACAGATACCTATTGAATTAATACAGCAAAATTAATACTACTGTTAGCAAATGCTTCATGACTAAGCTTTTGCAAGTATTTCACTACCATTAAAGTGGTTATAGGGAAATTACTTATGACAAAAATCTACATGAAAACAGCAAGAAATTAAATTGTATATGCAATATGCTTTTCACTGGGTGTTTTTAGAAAGCTGAATGTATGAGGAAAAATGACCAAAAAGCTATACAGATTTAAATGATGACAGCAGTTGTGTTAGCAGGCTGCAATTATTTTCAATGTTTCTTGTTCTTGCTATTTTCCAGATTTTCTGAACTGTGGTATGCTACTTTCAAACTTGAAAATATACAAATCATATTTTCAAATAAGCTCCTTTTCAGCTAGAATTAAAGTTGCTACCAGTTTTCACATGGCATCTCCTCTAGCATGATGCCAGCATCCAGGAAACGCTAGGATCAGGAAACAGCTACTGATGGAGGGAGAGAAAGCCAACTCCAAGTGCAGCAGAGGAAGACTACAAGTTGGAAACCAGAGTTCAGAGAGCTGGTTCGGGCTCCATCAGAGGCCGCTTTTATAGTGCAAGCAAGCCCCTTCATTTCTCAGAACCTCTTTTTTCACATGCAGAGTAAGACTCCTACTCACAATGGTTTCAAATTATTATTTTGGGGCAAGAGTGATCAAAGAAGCCAGATGGTTTTGGGATGTTGTTGGAAGGGTCAGCACTCACATTCTCTTTCCTCATACATCCCAGCTGCCCCTCACAAAATAGGAAAAAAAAAAAAAAAATAGCGCAGGCCCATTGCTCCCCGCATCCGCTCTCCCACCGGACCTAAGGTCCCAGGATGCTCAGCCTGTGCCTGTGAGGTCCAGAATGCCTTTCCAACTTGTTTTTGGTCTTTCTGATTACAAATCTCAAAGTTCATGCCCAGAGTTAGTTATGCTCTGCAACTATGAATCTTTCTCCTGTCTAGGCTTATGGACAAGGTGGCTTATTGATAATAAATGAAATTTAAAATATTACTCTTTCAAAAACAGAAAAGTTAAAGACAAGAAAAACAAAGAGACAGTCATCATTGGCAGAGTTTTCAAATCTTTCTTGTTTTCAGCGCTCATTTGAATTACCATTTCAGCTTCTCTAACTCTTCCTATCATGATAGAAAATCTCAGCTTCAGCAACGACTGGCTCACGGATTGGTGCCAGATGAATATACATAGATGTCTTCTTTTTCTCTAAAATAGCATCTTTCCCCCTTACGCATGACTTGAGCTGACCTTCACGTGAGTCACATCTACCCATCAGAGAAAAGGCCCCTCTGTGGTGTGTGTGCTGTCGTGCAGCACATGAGCAGGTAACACATAACAAGAAACATGTAGGACACGCGACTCTAAGGAAGTCCCTTCACACTGTGTACTGAGCCCCTGCTTTGTGAAGCAGCACACAGGAACTGGACTAAAGCAGCAATCTTGGAGGGCCTGGACCTAGAAATGGAGATGGGGAGACACATTCTGAGGAGGCTACAAAAGAATCATACAGAGGGATTTTGGGTGTTCAAACCATCTGTGTTAGACACCTTTCTGTCACCATTACCAAACACCTAAAATAACGGACACACAGACAGAGTCAATGTATACAGGTTCATGAAAAATATAAAATATGGTTAAGATGAATAATTTGAAAGATGAGTCAATAGAAACCTGGAAATAGTAAAATTTAAAAAATCTTTAGACAAATAAAAGCACTGAAACCAAAATAAAGAAAATAGGCACTACTAATAACACAAAAAGAAACTATTACAGGCAAAATGAGAAAAATGAAACAGAAATGTATGAAAAGTTAGAAGGGACAGAGAGAAAGTGAACAAGAGTATTTGCATAGTGCATAAAAGCATACTTAAAGATATTCAACAAATTTCCCCAAGAATAAAAGAATCTAAGAACAGAAAAAAAAATTTTTTTAAAGTACTTTTTAAACCACAGAGTATATGGAACGATGTTAATAAACACAATTTAGTACATTTATGACATAAAAATCCTTGGCCATCTAGGCATCACTCACTTTTGATGGGACAAGTAAGTGGTTAGCATCAGAAATTATCATTGTCTGATTTAACACTTAACTCTCTGAAAGGGCCAGCAAGTTAGCTCAGTGGACTAAGGGTCCGCTTAAGCAAGTGCAGGAACTGGAGTTCAATCCCTGGCCCCACATGCCCCACCAGCCCCACCCCCAAGCACACTGAGCCAGCCACCCAGACTGGGCGTGGTGATGCAGGCCTATAATCCCAGCGCTGGGGAGGCTAGAAACAGGAGGATCACTATGAAAGTCCAAATGCCTTATACCAAATACTTTAAATACATACATACATACATACATACATACATGCATACATACATAAATTCACTGAAAAACAAACTATAACAATAAATTTGTAGCTAGCCCTTGGACAGAGGATTAATACTTAGAATATATAAAGGACTAAAAATTTAGATCCCATCCAAACTAAAACTCCCAGTCAAAAATGGGCAATTGAAAGGAAAAGACGTTTCTCAGAAGAAGATTACAAATGGCCAATGGGTACATAAAAAAGAAAAGTTCAACACCTTTGGACAGTAGAGAAATGTAAATCAAAACAACAGTGAGATTCCATCTAACTGCAAAAAGAGTGACTATTATCAAGAACTCCAAAAGCAACAAATATTGATAAGGTTGTAGGGAAAAAGGAATTCTCTACTGTTGCTTGGAATAGAAATTAGTGCAACGGAAATTCCTCAAAACACTAAAAATAGAAAATCCATCTGACCTAACTATAACTTTCCTGAGTATACTTCTAAGGATGTAGAATATATAATATTATAATGATACATGTATACCATGTTATAACAGTACAACTCATAGTAGCTAAATTTTGGAGGGAACCTATATGCGCATTAGTAAATGACTAAAGAAAAGGCAGTACATATACAAAATGAAGTACTATTCAGCCATAGTGCAGTGTAAATTTGAATCATTTGTAGGGGTATTGATGCACCTTAAGTCCATAATGTTAAATAAAATAAATTAGGCACAGAAAATGGCACCTAATATCACGTAGTTTCTCTTACATGAAACTGTCAAAGTATAAAAAATGTCAAAAGCAAAAATAAAAGATAGATGATAAGAAACAGGGAGACAGACTTTGGAGAGATAGGTATAGATTTTGAAAGTGTAGGGCCAGGACAACGGAATTTTAAAAAGGTCATATATACAGGTATATTCCCCTTAATGAATGTATTTATTATATTGCACAAACAGAACTTTACACCCAGCAAAAAATATCATTCATTATAACCATAAACAAGTATACTTGAATATGTTCTTAGAATTTAAGATATTTTTCTAACAAATTATTTGAAGAATTTTTTATGCACTCAAAAGATCAATGTAAAATAGTATCAAAGACCTCATGAAAAAAACTGAAATCTATTGAAATGTAACAATAAAACCAAAACAAGTTATATTTCATGACATAAGTCTATGTTGCCAGTGTAGCTTGACTATAATTAAAAAAGGAAAAAGCTACTGTTTTCACTGTTTTCTATATTTTAGAGCTCAAATACCACTAAAAGCTAATAACTATATTTAACAGCACAAAGGTAAATCCTCAAAAATAGCTCAGCTGAGACACAGTTAAGGATGAGAAGAAAGGAAATGAGAGGAGGAAGATACTAAGAAAGACTCAATCCAAAGACAGGCACCTGAGATGAATACAAACTTCTCAGATGAAGAAATGCAAATGGTAAATGAATATATGAAAAAATGTTCAACATAAGTGGTTAGTTGAGAAACAAAATTTAAAGCAGCACTGAGATTTCATGTCACCCCATAAAGAACAGCTATAACCAAAAAAATCAACCAGTAACAAATGCTGGGGTGAGCTTCTGGGGAAAAGGAACCCTTCTCCCCTCTTGGTGGGAGTGTAGACTGGGACAATCACTATGGAGGTCCTTGTGGATGAGGGGTCTCATTCTACCTAGTTATTCACTGAGTATTTTTCTAGAAGAAGAAAACAACATACCACGGTGATATATGTGCACCCATGTTTACAGCAGCATAATTTGTTATAGTTAAATCTTGGAAACAACCCAAATGCTCATCAACCAGGGAATGTATAAAAACAATGTGGTATTTTTATGTCATGGAATGCTATTCAGCTATAAAGAAAGAAACTCAAGGATTTTATAGGTAAATGGATGCAACTAGAGACCATACTCATAAGCAAAATAAACCAGACTTGCATGTGTAAACACTGTATTGTCCCCCAGTGTAAGAAAGTGAAAGAGTAAATAAGATCCCAAAGGTTTAACAGATATTGTTAAATGAGAAGGTAATTTTACTACTAATTTCTCTTAGTTCATTGAAAAGAACACTTAGTGTTTATATTTTCTGATCAATTTTGCAAGCTAATATCTGGTAATCTGCACAGCTACTTTGAATAGAGCAATATGTACTACAATAAACATCATTCATTTCCTCATTTCTTATCATCTTGTTTTAAGAGTATGCATTCTTTTTATTGTTTCTCTTTTAAAAAATTAATCTTCTCTGTAGTATAACTTTAGGCCAGGAATTGTAATGCCTCCTGTCTTAGCTTTGTTGCCCAGGATTGTCTTGGCAATTCTAGGTCTTCTCTGGTTCCAAATAAATTTCAGGAATGATTTCTCCAGTTCTATGAGGTATGTTGATGGTATTTTGATAGGGACTGAATTAAATCTGTATATCAGTTTAGGGAGTATGGCCATCTTCACAATGTTGAGTCTTCCTATCCAGGAGCAAGGAATATCTTTCTATTTTCTGAAATCCTCCAGGATCTCTTTTTTTCAGAATACTGTACTTTGCATTGAATAGGTCTTTTACTTTAGTTGTGTTAATCCCTAAGTATTTCATTTTCTTCAGTGCTATTGTAAAAGGTATTGTTTCTCTAATTTCTTTCTCCTTGTGTATCCTATCTCTGTAGAGGAATGTTATTGACTTTTGTGTGCTGACTTTATATCCTGCTATGCTGCTGAATTCACATATTAATTCTAGCACCTTCTTGGTGGAATTTTTTGGATCTTCCAAGTAGATTATCATGTCATCTGCAAATAATGATAGTTTAATTTCTTCTTTACCTATTCCTTTTATTTCTCTCTTGTCTAATGATTGCAGCTAATGATTCCAGAACTATATTGATATTCAGAAAGAGTGATCTTAAGCTCAAGTATCTATGTTATACAGTAATAGCATCACAGAGCTTCTCTTCTAGAGGGTTAAGAATGTAAGTTGATAGACCAAAAATTAGAGAAAAAGAAGGGCTACAAGGATTGCCAATATTTTAGCCCTAACCCTTCAAGGTTAGCGAGGACTCAGAACATAAGAGAACCTGTGCTATAACATCCTATAACTCAGTGGTTTCCCAATTTTCTGTTCCAGGAGGTTATGGGGCTACAGAGGAAATGGAATGACTATGTATAGTGTGCCTAAGGAGAGTCATCTAGAGAGAAAACATTCTCTCAGACTTTCACAGAGAGCAAACTGGTCAAACAATGGCCATGACTCATCCAGACGGTTGACACTGACAACAGTTCTACAAAGCACCATACATGGTTTCAAAGTAAATCCTGAGGGAATCTGACTGACCTTAGGAGATACAAAAGTTCCATGTTTTGTTATATAGTTCTTGATATAACTTGGCCTTAACCATCCAGCAGAAAAGTTTAACCATGAGGTATAAAAGTAAAGCTAGATTAGAATGTTGAGCTGTAAAAGGCTTAAATCAACATCTTCTGACATTACCAGTTCTGCCAATAATCCATTCCAATTATGGAATATTGGGCTATGTATACAACTACTTTCTCTTAGTTCAGTGAGAAATTTTTTAATCAATAATGATTAGAAAAATTATCATGTCTACACCCTGTGCTCTGTATAACTACTACGAGGACAACAATATGCATTGTATCAATTATTGGGAATGTACTACTAACGTGATTTGACATTGTCACATTATTTCTCATTAAAAGTAATTTAAAAATAAAATTTATAAGGGCCTGAAAAAATTAATCTTCTCTCTTTATGCCATTTGCCTGAGTCCAGCCTTATCTCATTTCATAGCCTCTAACTTTGCTGTTTGTTGCCTAACTTTTAAATCTCAACTTTAAAAACAATATCTCAGTCTTCCTGCTGTAGTCCAACCATTAATTTGAAGATAGGGAAGTTTTATAATAAACAAAAATTGCAAAGTAGAACGAACTGACAGACATCTTCTCAGGTACTGAACACAGAACACAGAGCAAAACACACGACGTCCCTGACCTTGTGGAGCTCATACTTAATAGATGAGACATTATTAAAAAAAAAAAAAAAAAAAAAAAATACCTACACAATATAACGCCACACAGTGGTGCAAATTAGGAAGTAAAATCAAGCACAATGGAGAGACAGAGTAATGGGAGGAGAGCAGTGAAAAGGTATCAGAGACCAGAACACCAAGCAATCACCTCTCCCAGACAGACCGTCGAGTACCAAGACTAATGAACAGGTGGAAGCCAGCAAGTCCCCGGGGCACTCAGGCCAGTGCAGGGAGCCTGGCTTCTCTCTCCATACTTAGGCAGTGTCCAACCCAGCTCTGCACACTTGCTTCCTCCTTCCCTCTCTCCCTACTCCACACACACCCTTCGTGACAATCTGCTCTCAGCTGGCTTTCAGGATGCCCAACAGCATCATCCTGAGCCACTTCACTTCTTTCCCCACCATCTCTATGCCAGCCAGCTGGGAAGATCATGATCTTTCCAGCTCTCTTTCTTCAGGCCCTACCTGTGAGCACTACAAAAAAAAAAAAAAAAAAAAAAAAAAAAAAAAAAAAAAAAAAAAAAAAAAAAAAAAAAAAAAAAAAAAAAAAAAAAAAAAAAAAAAAAAAAAAAAAAAAAAAAAAAAAAAAAAAAAAAAAAAAAAAAAAAAAAAAAAAAAAA
>PVJA010023283.1:0-33218 GCA_004027025.1 Myocastor coypus | reverse complement strand
TGGGAAATCTGTACCTGTACAAAATATATTTTAATTCCTATTTACCTTTTCCTATTTCACTTCAATAACACTTTCCCTTTCCGCTTACAAAAGATCTAGTTCAATAATTTTGCTTCCACTCTCTTTTTTTGAGTCCCTTTTCCTTTTATTTCCTTCCTTGCTTGTCCTCCTTGTTCCCTGTCTAATTTGAACATTTCTCCTACTTGAAAATAGGAAAACTTGAGAATAGATCCCAACATCTATTCTCAGGTTTGCTCCTTATTTTCTCATATAAGAAAACTGTGTGATGTTTAAACTTTTGTGAGAGAAAATGTCTTTAACCTTAGCGCTAAATTGAAAGTTGCATGTACATTATAAAATATACTTCAAATTGATACACTGGAGACTGTGCTTTTCTTGGCTATAAATGACTATAGCATATACAAAGTAGACTTTGCATACTTTTACATCAATCAGGAAGACACAGCCAAACAGGTGATGCAAAGTGGTTAACTTTCTATTTGGTGTCTCATGATTAAGTTTTCTCATCTTAAATAATAAAGCAGGACAGCTTGATGACACACAGCTGTAATGCCACCATTCAAAAAAAATGAGAGACGATCACAAGTTCAGGTTCAGCCTGGAAATGATCTAGAGAGACTCTGTCTCAAAAAATAAATTAAAATTTTAAAAAGATTCATTATGCAGAGCTCATTGTAAAAGCCCATAATTCAATATCCAGTACAGTCAAATAGAACAGAGTAGAGTAAAAGATAGAATGGAATGGAACAGAACAGAGCGAAATGGAATCAATTTTAAATTACAATAAAAATAATATTTTGCAAAGTGAAATTCACTAGCTTATTAAATACATGCCTATCTTGTCTAAGAGAATTATAGTAGTCTGTTGTTTCCCTAATACAGAAAATGTCTGATAATTTGAGCAACTACTTTGAAGACAACAATGTGTGACATAACAATCACTGTTCAATACATATCATCCTCACGTTTTTTTGAAACTGCTTTGTTTGTAGTGTCAATATAACACCTCCCCTTATGTTGACACAATTGGAGTTTTATACTTACTATTTTCTTGTATTATTTTTCTATTATCTTTAAAATAATAGTAAAGGGCAAATAACAGAATGAAAGTAAAGATAGCTAATAATGAAATGTACTACAGTTATTATAATGGTAAAAACAATTTATACCATCCACTAAGGAGTAGATTTTACACAAGTACATAGTAGAATAGTAGTCATAAGAGGCTAAGTAGAGTGGTAGGAAGGGAGACAGATAGATTGGGACACAGGTACTGAAATACAGATAAAATGGAAGACTAAGTTCCAGTGATTTATAGCAAAAAAAGTGTTGTTTATTGCACAATTGATCAGAAATGAATAAAGAGGTCAAAGTTTCCTAACACAAGTGAATCCTATCTTTGAAATTCTGTTGTGATAAAAAATATAATGATGGATAGCCTGTAAAATTGCCAGTTTCACTGATGGCCCACTGCAATTTTGGAACATTGGACTGTGTATACATCTGCTTCCTTTTAGTTCAAAGAGAAGAAATTTTTTTTCTTTCCTTACCAATATCAATTGGAAGGTGTGTCATGCCCATACCCTGTGCTCTGTATTACTACTGTGAGGACAATATGCAGGAAGTCAATTGTTAAAAAAATTAATGTTTATTGAAAGTGTTAATGTTTAATTGTTTGATCAATCTTATATATCTATATCTATTAATCTAAAGTGATCCGATGATGAAAATATGTAATATAAACATTGTTAAATTTTTCTGGTTTTGAAATTCTGTACTATATGTACTCTTACTTGTTACTGCTTTTTCTATCTTTGTTTCTGCTATTTTTGTAGTCTTTAAAATAAATACTATAAAATAAATAAATAAACAGGTAAAAATATAATAATGGAAATGGATATACATTTTGGAATAGCTTAGATGATACATGCCTCAGTCTCTCTTCTGTAGATGCTGGGACAAATATGTGACACACAGAATGAAGGAAGGAAGCTCAAGGTTACTGAGGTTTCAGTCCATACTCAGCTGGTTCCAATGCAGAACAGCACATGGCAGAAAGCAACCTTTTATGGTGGCAATAAAGTGCAAAAGGGCAACATGGGGGAGAAGTAGCAATAATGACTACAGAGAGGAAATCTGTCTCCCTTAAATTGTGTTCAGACTATCTGTCCCAGGCTGGGAATAGTACTCACTTATATAATCCCAGCGGATCATGAGTTAATCTCAAACTGTAGAAGTCTTCCCAGTGACTGCATGAGGCTTTGGTCAGACAAGTAGACACGAACCACAACAATAGACGCAAAACTTACGTATGATATTTTTTATATGTATGCTATCTTATCTATGTATGTATTCACACAGTTTCACCTTACCTTTAACTTCACACCATGCCATTTTTGCAGTTTACTTGTGAGATTTAAAGTTAGAAGCTGCATCATACTCAGACAGTTAAAACTTGGTATGTTTCCTTTAACCCAATGGAAAGTATAATGTGCATTAGAAACTTGCAGGTAATTTTTCTTGAAGTCGTTAAGTTAAAAATCAAACTTGAAGCTTTTATTTTAATAATCTTTGGTTATACAACATTTGTGAAACCCACACATTTTATCATAGTCCTGTTTGTCAATTATTAAAACAAATTCATTTTTGTTTATTATGGTTTACATGTGCTATTAGGACACAAGATATTCATGAACACAATGATTCAGGTTGTATATGCCTTTGCATTTCTAATTTTGATAATTCTCATTATTTGAAAAGTAGTTCATAAAGAGTTGAATGCTTGAAGTTTAAAAAATACTGTCCTAGAGTGATCCAAGATCTTGACTATAACCTAATGAACCAAATCTATAATTAACTGCAGCATATCTATTTATGTCAAACTATTAAATATAACCTCAAGTATAAGTACAGGCTTATATAACTTAATCACTGTAAATAGAAACTTTTACAGTATACAAAGTAAAATTTGTCACATGTAGTCTAATCCTATGTCATTATACAAAATTATAAGCCTCTATGTTTAATTATATTCTGTGAGTCTACAGGCACAGGTTTTGTGATTTTTTTTACTAAGAATAACTGTATTTTTTTGTTTTTGTTTTGTTTTGTATTTTAGGGACAGGAACTGAGGATAATTATAAATCAGAGAATAGCTTAAGAGTTTAACATAACGTTGTGTGGCAAACATTTTTACATTTCAATTATCAGGATTTCTTAATCTATAATCATGTAAATCTCTAATACTTTAGGATAAGTTTCTAGAAATAGGATATTGGCTAACTTGACTTATATTACTTTTGACTATTTCTAAAGTAGATATTATAGGGCTGAGGAGATAGCTCAGTAGAATAAGTGCTTGCCTGGAAAGCACAAGACCTGAGTTCAATCCTTGGTTCTGCAAAAATAAATAAATAAATACATACATACATACATACATACATACATAAATACATAAATAAATAAAAATAGTTACTATTTGCCAAGTGTATGGAGATCTCAGAAAGAATCTGGAGGTACTGTGTATTTGTGTGCCCATAATGTGAAGCACAACCAATCTCATCAAACCTGCACATTCAGCTTACATTGATAACCATGATCCAGATTGTCTTAGTATCAACGTCTCTACAACAAAAAATTTAGATGATAGTGTAGATAGCTACTTAAGCCCAAAATTCTTTAAGCAAAGGTGATATCACATAATGTCATCAATTTTGCCTTTTCCATTGAATAAAGACAATAATATATGACTCATTTGACTCGTGAACCACATGTTGTTGGCATTTTAACAGGTATTGCATTAAATCTACACATTGCCTTAGGTAATATGCCAATTAATCCTACCATTCAAGGCTAAATAACCAACTAAAAATGTCTTCTAATAGGGTTGGAGTGTATCTCAGTGGTGGATCACTTGCCTTGAATGCACAAGGATCTCAGTTCCATGCTCACTACTATCGTTAGGATTTTTTCCCCAAAACAATATGTCAAGTTGTCTCTGTTTACTGCATGATAACTATTGAACCAGGAAAAACCAAAGATATGGTTGAAACTCAGTAAAGTTCTATGATAAACAAAGATTTCAGTGCTCTTCCTTCACATAGGGAGGTAACACAGGCAACGTCACCCTGAATACTAAGTACAATACCTAATATGAAGTATGGAAACTAATGAGTGTTGTAATAGATACTCCAGGGATGCATAACAATATTTATTTAATATTCTCTCAGTTCAAAAACATAATAATTAGTTCCTTAGCATCTTAGAAATCTGCAAGATTTAATAGTGATTTTGTTACTTTATACAAAATTAAATTATTTTAGCAAACATATTTGCAAGTTTCTAAAATCAAACACTAAGAGAGATGGTCATTTTCCCCTCTGATGCTATTTGTTAAGATTCAGCTTCAGGATACAATTCTTTAAAGCATCTTTCAGCAAATATCCTCTTGTCTTGTAATGTTTTAATATATCTTTGTTTTCTTAAAGTCTCATTATGATATATTAAAATGAAATTTTGAGCGCAGGATTTCTTATAGTAATTTACTTTCAAATTGCAACATTTTAAGCTTCATTCCAAGCATTTGACACAAACGAAGTGCTAAAAATAATAGAAGGCACATTCTGACTTGGATTGAGGAGTCAACCAGACATTTCAAGGAAGACAACTGACAATCTTTCAGTGTTCTTATGTTTGCTAATTTTCCTGGTAAAGATGAAGGAGTCAGTTGGTTTATATAAATATTTCATGTTATGAAATACTAAGCTATGCACAGATTGTTGGTTTCCAGGTCTGATGGACGTTAGCTTGGAGAAGTTTGACAAAGCCAAATAATGCTTGATTCCAGAACACAAACTTAGGAGAAATCAACACTGTTTTACACTAATATTTATTATTTGTGATTTCTTTTTGTGTGTCACCAAGATTTCTTTCAATACAGGCTTCTTTTGATTTCTAAACAATGTGAGTATACATGCCAATCTCCTTCAAAATGTATTTCAAATATTTCATTTTAACTGGTGCTCATTTGATGGCCTCCAGTTTATTTCCAAACTATCAAGTATGCATTTTATCAATACATTTTCTAAAAAAATTCAGTGTTTATATAAATTTAAATAGAAATCTACAGTTTAGCTCCAGTAATAATCACCAGAGTAATACTGTGACCATTGTATTAAGAGAAGTGTGGCCTTAATTAGTCATTTATTTTTTTGGAATTACTCCTGTAATTCCATATTTGCCAAACCCTTAGTATATTTTAAACAAGTGAAATATGCCCAAGAAATAATATACACTTGATTTTAAGAATAGATGAATAAGAACAAAACCACACAAATAATTGTGAATTTAATATCTCTGTATTCTATAAACCACACAACATAGGAAACCAGATGCTTACATCTGGTAACAGGAGTCAAAATTAGCAAGTTTCCTAATTTTTGTTCAAAGTTCAGTTAATGATCAACTATCAATGCTTAAACATTTTCAAATTGCTGGCATTTTAATAGCATGGGAATATAACATAAAGCTAGAATTCTTTCCTTGGTTAATATTAACTATTACAGTAGGAAATACTCTTCCTCATGTCTTGGGGAAAATATGAGACTCAATGAATTTACTGAATATTCTCAAAAATGAGAAATTCTTTTTGTAATGATGAACATATTTAATCTAATGTATCATTCCAAGGTTTGACATTTTTGTCCTTTTGCTTATGGGGGCCGTTGATATTATTATAACACTAAAAGAAATCATGTTGCCTTTCTCTTTGGCCAGTACTTTCACTCTTGTATTTCTTCCTCTTGGTTCCAGAATGTTCTAAAAAAAAACTGTTAAAGGCACGACAATACTTTGGCTTCACTTAGATGCTGTCTCTACCCAATGTATGTGCCAAGAGGCAACTTTCCTTTTTCCTAGGTTTATTTTCTTAGTTCATTGGAGGGCCTCCAGCTGCTCTGGGTCCCTTATTTGCATGATTTTTTGTATAATGAAATGCTTAATTTATAGCTAATGATGAAAAACTGATCAAAGACTCCTCTGGTAACTCCTGAATGCCACACTGTAAAGGTTGCTTGACTCCTCCTGAGCTGCTCAGTTTCAGGGAAAATGCTCAGCATTGCTGGTTGGCTGAACTCTAGGAACAAAAGAAAGTCTTTTCCAGTTGTTATGCTCCAATTTAAATTTTAGAACAAGTTAAATACTGATACATGTATTTGAAATTTTGAAAGACAGAAATCACATCTTCCAACTGCAATGTTGGATGCTTTTGTCCTTGTATAAAACTAGGTGTTCTTCTCTCTTAGAGTACATAGAAGCATGCAATTCCTGTACAGCTCATCTTCTTAAAAAGCCCGTACTTCAGTTTGTGTATACCTAAGGAAATAACAATTATCATTTTCATTTTTTTTAAATGTATTTAGTACAGGGTCTACAGGGTCTCACTACAGAGATAGGACAGACAGTGATCTTTCCTAGTTTTCAAAATCCCAAGTGCTGGGATTACAGGTAGGTACCACCATGCCCAGTCTCAGTTTGTGGTTCAGTGTGCCCTGGGGGCAGGGGCGGGTTGAAAGCAGGTGGGGGGATCGAAAGCCCAGCCTCTGTGTCTGCCTAAAAAGGCATTGTAATCCGCTGTGCTATCTGCTTGTGCCTAACAATTTTTATTTTCTTACGTTTCTTCTTAAAGTGCCACATGATCATTTCATATTGTACATCTGAATGAATGTAGTCTGCATTTATCTGAGCCTCAAGTAAAGCTGTATTTCAAACAATCCCTTGAAGCACATTGTCACATTTCTTGGAGATTTTTGGCATCTACTTATTTTCCTGGGCAATATTTAGCAGAGTGATTGAAATGGAGCAAATAATGAATAAATACATTTTATATACTTCTTAGTATTGAAAATATCACAGCTAATGATAATTATTATTGTTGATTCCCTTGTGATTGCAAAACTATTTGTATGGAATTGATTTTGAACATCTTTCAAGCAATTGTGTCCTCAGACTGTGGCTGTTTGTTTAAGGCTTTCTTTGGTGCCCTAGGTCCAAATCTTTTTGTTCCCTTAACAAGTTTTTATCAAGATTTTTGGTTAGCCAGTTATCACATATACATAAAAACAGGTTTAAGGGCAAGACAGAGGGAGACCAGATATGGAAAAAATAAAAAGGAAGGACACTAATCACTATGAAAAGTAAAAGTGGTTCTTATAATTTCAGAACGAAATCCTTTATCAAATGAGGTTGATAAATAAGATAAACAGTTTTTCTCTGTTAATGTTAAGTATTTGCTCACATATGTCAATTCTGACATCTTTATATCATCCCAATTGTATAAAAAATTGCTATCAAATTCTTTAGATGGAATCTTACTGCCATTTTATAAAAGATGTACTCAAAACAAACAAATTTTAAGTGCACAAGTAATACAATTTCAATTCAGTATTACACACACACACACACACACACACACACATATATATATATATATATATTTCATAAAATTAAGTGAGATAATGTTTATATACTTTAACATGAATTTAAGAATTGCTTATGTACCAAAAGTTAAAATGCTTTATGCATACATTTAAAAAATCTAGTATAGAAACTGTCACCACTGTCTTCTTTTTTACCCTATCTATAGTTATATCTGTCATTTATAGCTTTATGAAATATACTGTATTTATCTACTGAAGGAATGATTCTTAAGTTTTTCATGGCATAGCTCTGAAATTGAGATGTATCACTTCATCATTCAAAAACATCAAATTTAATAGTCATAGTGTGCAATTCTATAAAAGACTGTGAGCTTAATTTATAGAATATCTAATGATAATAAAATTTAAATAAGATATTTTATACTATGTGACTAGAAATAAGATTATAATGGCTCATTCCCTCAATAAAAACTCTTGTGAAATAAGCCACTCGTCTTCCATTCAGAAAGCATAGTCTGAGAGAACAGTAGGGAATCTGGAGGCCAACTCAAATCATGTGTAAGTGCATTCCTGTGATATGACATCTCACTATATCATAAGTGCATAGATTTACAAGAAATGTTAATACATGTACATATGTGAACGTTCTGAGATGGTAAATATTTCTCTGAACCCTTGCTACACCTCAAGTTTTATGACCCTAACCATATCACAGTTATTTTCCTTGAACTGTATTTAGTATTTTTGTGAATATCACTGATCTCTTCTAACTAATATTGATCTTACTAAAAAGACTGTGTTCAACTAGTCAACAATACACACTATTGTTAATTAAAAGGAGTAAATTCAACTATTTTCTATTCTCTCATTGCTATTTAAATAAGGATTCCAATAAGTATTCACTGCATTTCCGTTATGTAAAGGATCGGAGTAAACTCTCATAGTCTCTAAAATTCTTCAGAATAATTCTGTCACATTTCACCTTCTTTGAACTTACCCCTTGTATCACTCTGTAAGGGCTGTTAATTCTCGAATAACTTCGTAACTTGGATACACAAAACGCACGATGCAACTTCTCTGCATGTCACATTATCTCACTGTCTCTGAGGAATCTGCAGATTTAAGATCTTGTTGCCAGTGTGTCCCACCTTCTTTGCCTTCTGTGTGTCATTCATCAGCTCTCCTTGTTTCCATAACCCACACCCACCACGTAGCACACATGAAGGCACATCGTTAGGGATATTGTGTGAAATAAGCCAATCACTCTCATTTCAACTGGATTCCTGTAACCATTCTTGGTATTATAAACACATGGTATGTAATTTATTGACGGATCCACCCTTACTGTCAGTTCTCATCAGTGTTTTAGGCCACTCATTTTTCCTTTGTTCACATAATGAAATAAAAAAAATACCACTTTTACAATTACATTTTTTGTACTTTCTTTTCTATGTACTTGTTCAAATGGCCCTACTATACTGTTTTACTTTAATACGCATTTCAACCTTTGAATCATTCTCCACTTTCATACTTCCTTTATACTACACTCCTCTCCTGTACAAACTCCATGCCACTAGTTCATCTTTATACCCTCTTCCTCCAAATACTTTCAACTTTCTTTCTCTTCTCTGTTCATTGGCATGGATTATGAAACACAACCTTGAATAACTCATTGATACTGGCCTGTGTTTTTCTCTACACGCTTGAGCATGGCTAGATATAACCCCATAAATAAGGAGACTGTGACCATTAAAAGTTCAGAATTATAGATACTCAATACTACCTAGCAAGCATTTCACTTTTTTAATGTGTTTAGCACAGTGTCTCTAGGGTGTCATTACACAGATTGGATTCATAGTGATTCTCCTATTTTCAGCCTTCCAAGCACTGGGTTTGTAGGCCCCTGCCACCATGTACAGTCTCAGCTGTCATCTCAGCATGCCCCGGTGGTGCGGCCAGCATGGCAAACCAGCGACTGAACAATGATCCCTGCATCTGCCTATGCAAGTGCTTTAATCTGCTGAGCTATCTTGCTGGCCCTTTTCATCTAATTATTTTTAAACATTTTATTTTGCCCAATTATTTTAGCATTTTCTTATTTTTCTGGAATTCTTAGAAGATTCCTTTTCCTTTCTCACGATGTTTGTAAAATATGACTACTGTTCTCCTTAAGAGAATCAAGATATGAGCATCGTATTTTTCCTCCTTCAGGGGAAAAAATTCTCTACATAGAGAACAGCATCACATGGCCCACACACACTTTAGGTCTCTCCCTGCCTTCTCTCTTTTCAAAAGATTATCTGTGCTTAAATAAAAATTAGTTTATCTAAAGCATTTTAGAATACCTTATATGTATAAGGTACATTTATGCTAAATATTTCAACCCATATTAAAAACAAATTAACTTTTACATTAAATAGTTGTGTGTCACCTACATTGAAGATCCTGTGATGAATACATCATGGTTTTTGGAAATGATATTGTTTTAGATGCTTCATCTTCTCTGAATTATAATGTTTTCATTCTGCCCCTTTTTTTCCTATGTTCTGTCATTCATTTCAATATAGATATAGATATAGATATAGATATAGATATAGATATAGATATAGATGGAGATTCAGATATAGATGGGGATATAGATAGTGCGGTACTATGTGACATTAGGCTTGTGTCTGAGTAACTTCACTTGATAGTAGGATCTCAACGTGCATCTGTTTTCCTACAAATGACTTAAATTTATCCTTTCGATGGTAGAGTAGTACTCCAATGTGCCTAAATACTATTACTTTATCCATTTATCTGTTTATGGACATATAGCCTATTTCCAAGATTTATCTATTTCAAATTCCACCTTTGTGAACATAGGCATGCATGGATTACTGTGGTATGAAGTCTTTAAAGTCTCTTGGGAGGATACTCAGTAGGAAAACAGATGGGTCAAATGGAATTTGTACTTCTGGTTTCTCAGGAATCTCCAGCTTGATTTCCATAGCAGTGTTATCAATTTACAATACTATCAGCGTGGAGAAGTAATCCTTTTGCCCAACAGCTTTACTAGCAATTTTCACTGGGTAATGGCTCCGTGCTAATAATTTTTTTTGGAGTGACATCACCTCTCAGTATTGTTTCAATTTATATTTCTTAAATGATCAGGAGTAATGCACATGTGTTTTGTATTTATTAGACATCGTATTTTTTCATCTGAGAGCTAATTATTGTTTCTTTGTGTGTGTGTGTGTGTAACTGGGGATTGAACTGAGGCCCTTGCGTTTGCCAGGCAAGCACTTATTCTACTGAGCTATCTTCTGACCCCAATAGTTCTTTCTTTTTCTTTTTTGGTGGGGAGGGGATTGGAGTTTGAACTTGCAACCTTGAACTTGGAAGGCAGGCACTTATGCCATGGAGCTATCTCCCCATCCCCCTGTGTACTCATTTCAGATGTCTTTTTAATTTGACTTTTAAAATTGAGGGATCCAATTTTTCAAGTTTTTCATGTACTCTAGATATTAGCACTTTGTCTGAGAAGTAGCTAGAGTATAAAATAAAAAATATATATATATATATATAAAAATAATTATTTTTTTGCATTCTGTACGTTGTTTTTTCACTGTTACTGATTTCCTTTCTGTGAATGAACGTCGTTGCTTACTTTTCTTTTTATCCTTAATTTTCTTTTTAATTCCTTATAACTTTTATTATTGCTGTTACTATTATTTTTAATCCATTTTTAAGGTTTTTATCTGGTTATATAGAAAACTAATTGAAGATAACATCATGAAACATAGCAACCATTGTTTATTTCCTGTTACTTTGCTTACTGAAATTTTGAATCATTTCTAAAGTGGCTTTTTACTACTTCATATTTTTTAAAAATAATAAAAGTAATTTAATATAATCTCATTTGTTGATTCTGGTTATTGATTTTTGTGCAACTGGGAGTTTGTTCCTATGGTATCTCACTGTCAATATCTCCTTTATATCTATATTTATATCTATGTCTTTGCCTACATTTGTATCTTCAGGAGTTTTACCTATTTTATCTTCTAGGAAAGTAAATACATCTCTGCTAAATTTTTGATCAATTTTGATTTTAGTTTAATATATAGTTAGAGATATAGATTTAGGTTCAAACATTAACTTATGGATAATTAGTTTTCCCCTTGCCATTTGTTAATGAGCCTATCTTTTTAAAGCAAAAAGACTTGGCTTCTTTGTTAAAATAAGTTGAGTGTGTCTGGAGTTGTTTCTGTGTTTTTTATTCTGTTTTATTGCTTCAAGTTTTCTGTTGTGTCTGTTGTTGTTGTTATTGTTTGGTTGAAGCTTGGCACTATGATCCCTTCTCTTTGTCTTTAATTGCCAGAATTGATTTTGGTGTTTTAGGTCTATTTCAGTTCCAGATGAATTTTAGGATTGAATTTTCCATTTCTGTAAGGAATATTATCCATTTTCTGATCGGGATTGTGCCAAATCTGTATAACACTTTTGGAAATGTGACCATTTTGACTGTTACTTTTGCCTGGATAGGAGCAGGTAATGCCTTCCTGTTTGTTTGCATTCTATTTAATATCCTTTTCCAGACAACTGTATATTTCATTTTGAGATCTTTCATTTCTCTGATTAGATACATTTCTGGCCATTTCATTTTTCTTGATGTTATTGTGAAAGATGTTACTTAGCTAATATCCCTCCTGAGGAGTCTGTTATTGGTGAACAGAAACACTATTGATTTTTTAATGTAAACATTGTATTCCCCTACATTACTGAATTTGGATAGTAGTTCTTTTCATGGAGTTTCAGTGTCCCACTACGTAAAAGATAATGTCATCAGCAAATAATGATGAAATGACTTCTTCCTTTCCTATGTATTCATTTACAGTATTTTCTCTTTTTAGCAAATGTTCCAAGAACTATATTAAACAAAAGCTATGATAGTGAGCATTCTTGTCTTATTCATGATTTTAAAAGGAAAGCTTTTGGCTTCTTGCCATTTAGAATGATGTTGGTTATTTGGCACAGATACATTTATCAGTTTGAAGTAAAGGCCTGATTGTCTTTTCTTCAGTGTTTTTCTTTATCATGAATGGATTTTGAATTTTAACAGTGTCTTTTCTATGTCTATTGAGATAATTTTGTAATTTTTTACCTTCCTTTATGACCACATGTTGTATTATGTATATTGTTTATATATGTCAAGCTAATCCTCACTCATGAAATGATTTTTTTTTTTTTTTTTCTGATTTGGTACACGGTCTCACTAGGCAGCTCATACTCATAGTGATCCTCCTGTTTTCGGCCTCCCCAATGCTGGAATTACAGGTATATGCCCCAAGGCCCAGTCTCCTTAGCCAGTTCAGTGCACATATGGGTGGGGCCAGTGTAGTATGTTTTGCAGTGATGGAATTCAGTTTCTTAGCTTGCCTAAGCAATCACTTAATTAGCCATGATGTATTTTTAAAAATTATTTACCTCATTCTATTTGACATTGTCTTATTAAAGACTTTGCTCCTGTGTTCATTAAAGGCAACAGGTCTGTAATTTTCTTCACTCATCCTTTTTTTTTTTTTTTTTTTTTTTTTTTTTTTTTTTTTTTTTTTTTTTTTTTTTTTTTTTTTTTTTTTTTTTTTTTTTTTTTGTATTTTTCAGGGAAGGGACTACAAGGTTTTCAGGATTTTACTACTAGGTTGGACTCAGACTCATAGTGCTTCACCTGTTTACTACCTCCCAAGAGTTGGAATTACAGACATGTGCCACCACACCCAGTCTCAATTGCCCTGTCAGTGTGCCCTTGGGAAAAGGCTGGCATGACAGATCCAGGGATTGAACCTCTGGCCCCTGTACCTGCTTGTAGGCATTTTAATCCACTGAGCTATTTGGCTGACCATTTGTATAGATTTAAATTATTTTGTCTGTAAGTGACTTGGATTGTGTTTATTAATTGTAACTATCACTGTCTTATAATTCATGCTCTTATAAAATTTACATTTCATGTAAGTATTGATACTTTAGCATGTAAGCCTTTCTTAGTTTTTGTATTCAATTTACCCATGGATAACTTGATTATGCCATTTTCTGAATTTATCTTATTTTTCAAATCAATTTTTCTAGTAATTTTAATGTTAATCTTTTTTGTTCTAGAATATTCATCTTTGGTGTCACCTTTCTGATTAAATTGTGTATGTCACTTTTTCAGTATTTTGATTGATACAGGACTAACTGTCATGTTCTCTTCGATGCTGAGATCACCTGTGTTTCTTATTCTTTTTTTTTTTTTTTTTTTTTTTTTTTTTTTTTTTTTTTTTTTTTTTTTTTTTTTTTTTTTTTTTTTTTTTTTTTTTTTTTTTTTTTTTTTTTTTTTTTTTTTTTTTTTTTTTTTTTTTTTTTTTTTGTCTTTTTGAGACAGGGTTTCACTGTGCAGTTGAGGCTGGCCTTGAGCTCACTTTTTGTAGCCAAGGCTGGTCTCGAACTCGCACCAATCCTCCTGCCTCAGCCTCCCGAGTGCTGGGATTACAAGCGTGAGCCACCACGCCCGGCTCTTATTCTTTTATTTATTTTTTAAGGATCTTTGGTTGTGAGAGTTCTCCATTTTGGCATTTCCAGGACTGTTTAGTTCTGTGCTAGACATTATCTCTATGATTAAGGAAGTTATCGTCAGATGATAGAGCCCACTGGAAAACATTTCCATGCAAGTAGGAGTGAAGTTTTCATTGATTAATACTTGAGTATCCTGATTACACTCAAAGCTACCCTTCATCCTTATTAAGTCTCAAATGATTCTCATGAGTTCTTGGTCCTAGACCTCTTAAATCTTTTAATAAATGCTTCATAATCACTTGCAGAGCCACATATGTGCCATCCCCTTATTGCTGGTGGATCTGAGCTGAGTATTACTCTTCAAATCTCCAAAACTGAACATTTTCCAAATGACTTAAGGCAAAGCAGCCTGTGTTTTTGAAATGAGCCTTTTTTTTTTAATATATTCAGTACAGGGTCTCACTACACAGATTGAATTTGTAGTGATCCTCCTGTTTGCAGTCTTCTAAGCACTGGAATTACAGGTGTGCCACCACACCCAGTATCAATTGCCCTCTCATCACGCTTTGGGCTAGGGGTCTGGGCTGGAATGGCGCCCCAGGGATCAATCTCCAGTCTCTGAGCCTGTGTAAGTAGACATTAGTCTGCTGAGTTATCTGGACAGTCCTGAGCCTTCTTTTTTTTGTGTTGGAACTTTGCATTTTATATTTCAAGGAATTACTGCTTTTTTATGATGGGCTGTTAAACCATTTGATTAAAAAATATTCACTAGTGTGTGGTCTTTGGTTATAATTCTAATTAGAAAACATATTCAGAGTATATGTAAAATTATGTAGCAATTTAGGTGTTAGCGACGCCATCTTTACCTATCAAGTGTTGAAGAGTATTCCAAGGCTGCGCCTCAGTTCAAATAACAAAAGAACACTGTATATTTGACAGTATAGCAAGTTGACATTATAGAAAATATTATTTCTTGAATTACTATGATTATACTAGTACAATAATTTGATTACTCCATTTTAATGAAGCTAATATGATATTACATTTACTTTGAAATTTATTATCTAATTTGTGCTTTCAGAATTAATACTAAATTAGTCACTGTCTTCTTAGGCTGCATTTCTAAAAATAAATCTGTTATACAGCAGTTACAGAACATTTTTAAAATTGTTAAGGCATGCATAAAGTTGATCCTAAAAAGACTGAACCAACTAATGCCTTCATTAGAATTTTAATAGTATTTGCATCATTATGATAGCCAAGTTGTCATTAGAAATTTCTTTTTGTTGTTATTGTTGGGTTACAAATATCAGCAGGTTTATTTCATTGTTAAAGTGATTTTGCTTGTTTTTTAAAATTAAATTTATATTTATTTTGAATAGTAAAAGTAAAAGCAATAACAAATAGTAGAAATAAAGATAGAAACATGGTTACATACGGCGACACATATGTTACAGATTTTCAAAACAAAGGTAGCAAATTAACAATGGTTGCTTTATTGTCTATTTTTATGGTCAAATCTGTTGCTCATATTAACAGATGTATTTATGCAACATCGGACAAATAATTGAGTATTATTGCATGCTTTTAAGACACCAGAGATTTCTTTCTTGTCTTTGTTATTTCATTATTTTAAAAAAATTATGAAAGTATAATAATAATTGATAAGACATTAGATATTAGATACACATTTAGAAGACCAAGATTAGAGGTATTCAAAGATTTGAAAAGTATAAAATTTATTATTATGTTTTAGCATCCATTTTCTTGATTATGTATGGTTTTCTCTGTTCTTAGGAGTGAATCTCTTTTTTATGACTTAGCTATGATTTCTCTGTAAACATTTTAATTTCCTAGTTGAAGACTTATGCTTTCACACACACACACACACACACACACACACACACACACACACATAGACATATATATGTAACTTTTATATACAAACTTATCCTATGCAAAAGCCATAATTTTTAAAACTCATATAGTTTTTTCTCTTTTAAATTATTTCTGTATTTCTAAGTGCTTTACTTTTTATACAAAATTTACTTTTATCTCAGTGTATGTACAGTCATATAATACAAAAATATTTAAACAGAAATTAGGTCAAAACGTGAGCACTGCTTGAGTTCTTTATATAGCATTGTGACATTAGGTAGTAATGTTAGTGAATACCTAGGGAAATGCTGGGTTGTAGCATCCAATAATAGGACTAAATTATAGATTTTTGTGCAATTAAAAAGTAGCCCCAATTTATTGTCTGTAAGATATTAATGAATCTAGTTTGTAGCTCAGCAAGCTTGTTTCAAAATGTTCTTCCTAGCACACTGTTGACCTCTTTTACACAACACTCTTGGAGCCTGTCTTGCCATTAAAATAGTTAAAATTCTAATAAGGCAATAAATCGTTGACATTTGAATCTTTGCTCATTTTATAATTGCATGACAATCAAGCTCTTAATTTTCTTTTTAAAACTATATTTCAAAGCATTGATCATGCTCCACCAATAGCCTACATTGGACTCAGCTGCCAGAGCCTATCAAGCTACACCAACTGTATATCTCCCTGTGTCTCCATTACAAACAGGTGTGTGGCTTTTGATGAAGCTCCCAAATATCATGAGAAATTCATTTTTTGTCATTTTTTAAAATAATTGAGAAACTGCTTAATTGTCTCAACATTCAGCGTTAACTTATGAGAAAATGATAGGATTTTTTTCTGTTGGTGTACTATAACAAAAATATAGTTGCTTGACTTTTAAAAATATTTTCATTCTCTCACCTAAAAACTGATTCTGTAAGATGATTTTATAAGTTTATCTGAATTTGTTCACTTGTGAAGGATCATTGAGTTTGAGTTTGTTGGTATTTGTATTGAATTGAAGTTGTGTTGAGCTCTTGAACATCGTAGTTTTTAAATATATCTCACTATAAACTGAAATGCAGTTTAGTTTATTCCAGTGTTGAGTGGCTGAAGCTGAAAATCATTCTCATGTGTCAGAGGAGGACAGGGCCATGGTGACTAAAGCTATCAAAGTAACTAAGTCTTGAGGAAAACATTCTACCTTTTAAGCACTTTCAGTCATTGGCCGCTTATGTCTCATGATATTGCTAATTTTTTTAACATATGCCCCTATTGTCATTGTACGGCTCCTTTGCCCATTAAGCAAACAGGTCTCCATTGAACCCAGCTCACATCTCTTGTCTGTCTTTTCCTCATTCCTGCCACCTTTTCTCCCAGCGGTACACCAAAACACCAACAGATTCTCTACAACCCTTAATATTGGTCGGTGGTGTGGCATTTTTCTGGTTGACTAAGGTAATTATGGTACTGTTCAGTGAGATTTTAGTCAAGGAGTATTCTGTTCTATGAGCTAATATCATAGAGTCATATTTTAGATGTGGAAGTACCATCTAAGATGTTCAGAAAATGATACAATTGCCTACAATGGTTTACTCGCAGATCATGCTCCCATGCTGCTATGTGTTGTATGAGTGTATTACAACATCAAATAATTCTCACTCATTTCATTATCATAATTGTAAACTTCTACATTAACATTCAGTATGCCTACTGTGGCCCTCCCTTTTGAAGACCAAGATTGTTTAGTAACACTTATTTTGTACTTTTTATTTTTTTATTTTTATTTTTTTGGATAGTCAGTAATCTGTGGCCACAGGGGAAAGTTAGAAGAGTGTCAATAAAACAAGATTTTATTATTCACAGTTCCTAGAGACTATAGATAGGTTCAATATACTTTGCAGAGAAAGACACCAGAGTGGCCAACAGGCAGAGACAGAAGCAAGAAAAGAGCATTAAACCTCTGACTTATTGATTCTGTGGGAAAAGTAAGGCAGGAAAGTGCGAGCCACTTAGAACACACTAATCTGAAGAATTTTGGTGTGTGTCAGGCTATAAGGTGATTTCTAGTTGTACACAGAGCTCACATAACTGATAGAGACAATTTAGGTAAGGTTGTGGCAAATTCTTTTCGAGTATGTGTACAGAGACAACAATCAGAATAAAAACAACTTGCATTTAAGTCCCTCAGGGGTTTTTAACCATGTAGACAAATTCTGTACTCAAGAGCATACTGCGATATGATACATTTTCCTAGAAAAATCTCACCAAGGTTGTAAAATTACCATCAATTTGACAAACCATAACATAAAACATGAAAAACATGCTTCAGCTGGACTTTAAGAATTTTAGGGGCTGTTATTTGAAAGACACTGATATAAAAAATAATGAATTAGCTGCTTCTTCCTTGAGGAAAATGTCTGAAAATTCACATAAATAACAAGGGTCTTACATACAGAATGTATAGGCAAATCTGAAAACTTCACAAGAAAATAACAACTCAATTATATCAGAGGGCAAAATAATCAAACCGAAATATTCAGCATCTACAAATATACAGAAGGTTTTTAAAGAGATGAAATCATTATCAGACACTAGAAAATCCAAATTAAACTTCAATGAGTTGCTACTGCACACACCTTAAAATGTTAATGTTAATAATAATAAACCTGGAAATGTGAAGAGATAACAAAATATGGATCAAGTAGAATTGTCATGTATTTCTCGTGGAACTACAGAATAGTATAATTCAAAAAGTGTTGGCAATGTCTTAAAATTTAAACAATTCCCTTGAATCCAACAATGCAGTTCCTGCATATTTACTCCAAATATACTTACGTTCACACAAAAATCTACCTGTAAAAGTTTGTAGAATCTTTATCTGTAACTACCAAAATTATTTGTAAAAGTTCTACAATTCTACTGTACCAATAAATCAAGAATCTAAACTCCATCCATCCATTAAAAATATTCATAAAACTGGTAAATGCAATGAAATGAATGAAGGCCTAATTTAACTCTATTAACTGAGAGTACTTAATATCAAAATACTGCATACTATATATTTTTTCTAATATGTTATCTGAGGCATAATATATCCTTTCAAATTTAAACAATATATTTCACTGTCACAGAGTATGTTTCACAGCCAAGAATGTTCACATTTCTTTTTTGAGTCGTATCTAAATTACTTTAGCGTATTAAGGAATTTTTAAATAGTGGATGAGATTTTAAGGTTCTTTTTCATAGTTATTAGGGAATAAGTATGGAATTTCATTTCTAATTGGTTAAATAGGGTTTCAAAAATTTTAATTACAGGAAGGAAAGCACAGAATTTATGTCATTAAAAATAGGAAATAATGACTCAGCTTCTTTTACCAAGTTTTTCCCTGAGACACATTCTACATGATGGTGTAAGGATCTATCAGCAAAAAGCAGCAAGAAGATTTGATGGGCTTATAGAGCCACAAATCATTTCCGCAAGAAAACCAAACAGAGCTATGTAGACTTTGCAATACAAAGTCTGTTTCTAAAAGAAAAGAACTTCCAACCCAGACTGATTAAAAAAAATCTTAATGTTCTTTCCTGTTCTGAAAATCTGTAACATATGTATTATTGTGTTACCCTGTTTTTGTCTTTTGTTTTTCTATTTGTTTTGCTTCTGTATTTACGCTACAAATAAAATAAAATAAGTTATTTTTAAAAGATATTTATGTACAGATACAAATTTCCTACAATGAATGTGATAATTATGTAAATCCAGAACGTAACAATATATTAAAATAATTTCTTAAATTGATGAGAAAATAGTGAAGATGCAAAAGTCCTTACTAAGATATGGGTGAATAAGATGAAGCAAATCATTGACAAGGTCATACGCCACAGAAAACAGGCTCCACCTCAGGCTTGCAAGGATGGCTTTGGCTATGCAAAGCACTAAATACAATTCATCACCCAAACAGAGTAAAGGAAAAATTATGTGATAATTTTAATATACACAGAAAAAGGTTTTGACAAAATACAGCATCAGTTCATGATAGAAGCCTTCTAAACAATACATGTAGAATGACTTTTCTCAATCTAACGAAAGTCATTTATGATCGGTCTACTCCCAAGATCATATTAAATTTGGAAAAACTAAAAGCTTTCTCTCTAAAGCCAGAAATAAAGGCAGTCATATCACTATTCTTGTTGAATGTAGTCCTTGAAATTTTTTCCAGTGTAATCAGGTAAGACAAGGTAATAAAAAGGTATGTCCAGAAAAAGGATAAATTATTATTTGCAAGTGGCATGATGCTGTACTTAGATGACCTAAGACGTAGAAGATGTAAGACGGAGAAGACCAGACTCCTAGAATTAATTACAAAATTCAGGAATGTGGCAGAATACAAAGTACACAAAAGCAATAGCATCTCTTCACAGTAATAGTCTTTCTTTACAGTGATAATGAACTCAATTAGAACATCAGGAAAAGAATACTACATACAGTAACACAAACCATTAAATACACATATAATATATAATGATATAATAGGTAAATTTCTATACATATATGATATATATAATATATATTTTATATATATAATGAGTAGGAAGTAGGAAGAAGTTGAAAAAACTTGCCCAATTATCTATTGTATTGTTTCTAAAATGTATATTATACATGTTAATTTGTTTCACTTATACTATTACTATTAGCTTAAGTTCATTACAACAAAAATTTTACACTATTAATACTACTCTTGGATGTTTGTTTTCGTCATGGGAATCTCCTACAATGAGATGTCTTGTATTGTATTGTATTACAATGCAGTAACTATTGGTACTTCTTTCTTATTTTGCTATAAAATTTAACTTTTTATGAAATGAAAAATAATATTATAGTTTATAAGTATTACAATGAACCTGGATTCATTTACAACAACAATATTATACAAATACACATGTAAATACATACACGAATCAACTGACGCTGCTTCAGTTAACTAGCAAGCAAATTTACAAGCATGACAGATTGAAAAAAAATATATATATGTGGCATGATGTTGAAAATATGTTTTTAACAGAATGAAGCATAGCACATCAGTGAAACATTCTTCTTCATGGCTGTCAGGGGGAAAGTTTGGGTAGTCAATTATAGTAAGTAGCAACATATCAATCAAGCATAATTTATACTTCAAGGTTTATTTATTATCTTCCCAGTGTACTCTCAATATTTTTCTTAAACATTATCATAAATATCATTTATATAACCTTAACACTATTGTTATTAATAATAATAATTCAAAACATAATACATTTATCTTATATTAATTATAAATAATTTTAATTATGTTATAACAAATAGTTCTTGAAATAAAAGTTATAACTTATCTTCCTTCAAGGTTTAGTAGACTTATGTGAAATAATGAATAATACTTTAGGAAGTATAGAGTCAGGTTACAAAACCACTGCTGTCTCTGCAGAAAGCAGCTGCTGTCTCTTCTGTGGGAAGTCTTTTATCATACTCTACAATTCACATTTAGGAAGAGATGCACTGTTCCAAGTGTTCACACTGACATCTGATTCTCTTACCAGTGTACCTTACTAATCTCTGGTCCCATTACTAATCTGGGCTCCTTCCCAGAAGGCCTTCTTACCCAGTGAAGGTTCAGGAGGTCTTCTTTAAATCATTCTGAGTGAGGGCCTGAAACATCATAGGATGCTCCCTACCAGTAATCTCTATGACATATGGGTACTTTTCTGCATGCACATCTCCTGCAATAAAAATTAAACTCTGCCTGGTACCTAACATCTGCAGTGTACAGCTGCAGGCAATAATCTACATCAGAAAGTTGCTTTATGAAATTACATTACAGGATCAATTCTGTCTGTGACACATGAGAAGGAATATCTTAGCACAATTTATTGAATGTTTTATTTTTATATTTATTAATTATGGTAATACTTTTGTAACTGTTGATCAAACATATTTTATAGGGTCATTAAATTAACTTTCAAGGTTGAAAAATTATAAATATCTACATGTCTGTAAAATACAAATAGAACAGGATTTCTTTGGTTAGAACACATTAAATAAATTTTGGAATCAACCACTTACCACAACATAAAATTTGTTTGCACTCTAGTCCACACTCAATGTAAAGACCTCTGAGATAATCTGTGTGTGCTAATATATTCTTTCAGAAGTCTGTACTTTCAGTAAATCTTTCTCTTAGTCCTAATACAGCAATAGTTGACCCCCATTTGTGTGGATATCTGAAAGGTAGTAAAGTGATCCATTAAGTTAGAATAAGTTTCTTTCAGTTCCACTATGAGGATGACATTGCTGCTTGATTAAAATCCTTCATTCTGGGGAGTGGTATGTCATATTCTGTGGGTTTCTTTTTAGAATACAATGAAGAAATATTCTTGAAGCAAATAAGTCTATTTTATTATTGTTACTATTGATTTTTTTTTTTTTTTTTTTTTTTTTTTTTTTTTTTTTTTTTTTTTTTTTTTTTTTTTTTTTTTTTTTTTTTTTTTTTTTTTTTTTTTTTTTTTTTTTTTTTTTTTTTTTTTTTTGGTACCAGGGATTGAACTTAGGACCTCAGGACCTTGTGCTTGCGAGGTAAGCCTTTATTCCACTGAGCTATCTCTCTGGCCTGTTATTGATAATTATTATTTATTTTATTTTATTTCTTGGTGGTACCAGGGTTCAAACTCAGTACCTTGTGCTAACTAGGCAAGCATATATTCCACTGAGCTATCTCACTGGTCCTTGTAAGTGCATTTTAAATAAGGATGGATTTCAGAAAAGTATTTCAGAATAGTCCAGAGGGTTTCCAAATATGTGACAGATAAAAAAAAAAAAAATTCTAAAACAAATTCCTTCACCTGCTTCTGGATGAAACACTAGTGATTCTGTTTGGTGATCTAGGTATTTCACAACCAATGAGACCATTCCCAGTTATAAAAGTGCAGCTGGACTGGGTGAGCAACCACGGCTGCAGATGCTCTCCTGTGGTACTTGGGTATGTTATAGAATCCTGTGATCCATATGCTTTTCCTCTTCTCTCCATGTCACACTTTACATCCCACTAAAACACAGTGGGGAGGCCCTCACCTGGATCTTTATCTCTCCAACCTATAGATTCACAAGCAAATAAATTTCTATTATTTAAATATCCTAGAAAAGCCGCGCGTGGTGGCGCATGCCTGTAATCCCAGCACTTGGGAGTCTGAGACAGGAGGATTGGTGTGAGTTTGAGACCAGCCTGGGCTACAAAAGTGAGCTCAAGGACAGCCTGAACTGCATAGCAAGACTCTGTCTCAAAAACGCAAAAAAAAAAAAAAATCCTAGAATATGATACTCTGTTATGGCAACAGAAAAACAAATTGTGCAATGGCTATATATTTGAAAAGATTACTTTGAAGAATATGATAAAAATTTAAAGGATATTGCATTAGTTTTCTAAGATCAAGATTTCATTACAGTATTAAACTTTTGTTACATGATTTGAAGCAGATAAAATGAAATTCCAAAAAGATAATATATTTCCTTGTTTAGCAGTGTGGATTAAGAAAGGCAATCATTTAAAATTATTTATAAAATCTACAGTTTACTTTTTATTTTAATAAGAAATAATAATGTGACATTTTCAAAAAATATATTAGTAGTATATTCCCAATAATTTATATAATGCATATTAGTGTCCTTGTAGTAGTTATACAAAGCACAGGGTGTAGATGTGATAATTTTTCTAATCATTGTTGGTACAAAAATTTCTTCTCATTGAACTAAGAGAATGTAATTTTATACAGTTCAGCAGTTCTCAACCTGTGCGTTGTGAACCTGGCGAGGGTCGAATGACCAAAACACAGGGGTTGCCTAAAGCCATTCTGAATCATGACTGAAGCTACATTACAGTTTTGAAGTAGCCACCAAAATTATTTTTTGGTTTGGTGTCACCACAACATGAGGAACTGTATTGCAGAGTCTCAGGAGTAGAAAGGTTGAGAACCACTGGTATACATAGTTCAATGTTTCATAATTGCAGGGAGTTATTAACAGAACTGACAATACCAGAAGCTGTTGACTTGAGCCCTTTACAGCTCAGCATACTAATCTAGCTTTATGTTTTACTCCATGTAATTAAACTTTTCTGCTGGGTGGTTAAGGGCAAGTTAAAGCAAGACCTGTATAACAAACAATGTAACTTGTATCTGACAAGGTCAGTCAAATCCCCTCAGGCTTTACCTTGAATCCATGTACAGTGGCAGGTAGGCAAAGGTCCCTATCTACACGCATGTACTCTTTCATTTCTAATTTTTATTTGTGTGACTCCTTTTTCTCTCAGTGTCCTTTGGCAAAGGCTTATCTATTTTATTTATTCTTTTAAAGAAGGTGCACTTTGATTCATTTTCTTTTTTAATTTTTTTCCAGTCTCAATTTTATTGATTTTTGCTCTCATCTTTATAATTGTCATCATTAATTTTGGTTTGGAGATGGTTTGTTGTTATTCCTCTGGTGTCTTAAGCTTTCTCATGAAGTTATTTATTTGGGCTTGCCCTGTTTTCCTAATCTGAACATTGATGATGATGATTGAAATTTTTTCTCTTAGAAGTGCCTATCATATTGTCCCACAAGTTTCACTGAGCTGTACAGACATTGTCATTAATGTCCAGAAATGTTTAAATTTCTTCTTTGATTTCTTTTGTTGTCAGTTGTTTTCTAGGATTTAGTTAAGTTTTCATGTGTTTTTATCCTTTCTGAAATTTCTTCTGGGTCAATTTATATTTTTGTTGCACAGTACTTGGACAGTATACATTGAGTGACTTCAGTTATTTTATATTTACTCAACATGGCATGTGGACTAGCATGTGTTCTATTTTGCAAAACAGACCACGTGCTACTGAGTAGTACATATTCTCTGTCAGACAGGTGTAAATTTCTCTATATACATCCATTAAGTCCATATATTCAAAGGTGTGGTTTGGCTTTGAAATTTCTTTATTTGTTTTGGTTTAGTTGATCTATCTTTTATGAAAATGGGTGTTACAGTTTCATAATACAATTACATTAATGCATATTTGATCATTTAATTAAACGAGTTTCATTTTGTCAGTGTTCCAGTAATCCATTCATCTGTGTGTATCAATGTTATCTCTTCTTAATGTTTTGTTATTTTGGTTCTTAGTAGGGAACTTATTTTTAACTATTTTTAACTTTAAGTGAACCATGTACAACAGAATAGCACTTCTCATTTGTTTGGGAAGTGCTGGTGAATAAAATGTTTTTCATTCTTTAATCTATGATTATCTTTTCTGGTTAGATGAGCTTCTTGAATGAAACAGGTGTTTGGATTCTATTTCTTGGTCCTATCAGCCAGTCTGTGTCTATTGATTGTCCTCATTAAGACTAATAGATACTAATGAGATGTATTGGTTATAGCCTTCTTTATCTGTTGCTGTATCATTTGTTTTCTTTTTCTTATTTTTTTGTTGCTGTTTATTTATTGATGTCACTATTGTCCTCTGTCACTTTAACAGTGCCCAATTTATTATTTCTCTCTAGCATGTTATTTGAAACTTTTTCTTTTAATTTTTTTTTCAGGTTTCAAATTTTTTTATTTCAATTCATTGTTGGGAAGAGTTTGGAAATGATGAAGGGGGTTCCAGAGAATGGTGTGTTGCAAATGAACCTGGTAAAGATGAGCGGGTTGCATGAAATGTAATCCTGCTCGTGCCTTATACTATGTAACCTTGGAAACATACTTTCATTATACTTTTAGGAAACATCTGTAATTGCATATCTTGCTTTCCTTATGTTCAAATATTTGATGGTAATGTTGGATCATATATCTTGAAGATCCATGGAGAATATTATCATTTTGTCATCATACAAAGTAGCCCAAATTTTGTATCTTTTCTTTCCTTTCTAATGAACAGTATACATTTACCAAAATATTTGGTTAGAAGGGTCTTCATGAAAATTATGCTACTTATTTTCATCTTTTATTTATTTTTTCACTCTTTGAAGAATACAAAATGGTGGGAAAAAAACATTAAAAATGATACAAACTCTCACTAAACAAAATAATAGGAGTTTAACAATGGATAGTGAATTGCATGATTATCTTCAAATTATTTGTTCTGGTTATCAGTTAAATGTGCAAAATTGGTTGAGAAAACAAAACAACAACAAAAACATTACAAAAAATTTTTAAAAAGTGTTTAAGCATTAACTGCTCCCTTCAAAGAGCATCAAGTATCACCAGTACAATTAAACAAATTATCCTGCATACATACATAAATATAACATTTTCCCTTCCTTCTTGAGTCCTTTTTCTCACCCTAGTCTTCACTTCCTCACTTAATTTCCTTCCCTTTCCCATGTGTACAGTCGTCATATTGTCTCACTAGTGTGAGAACCTGAAATAGTAAATACAATCTGAAAGCTCTTCAGAGTCAGATCAGTATGAGTCTGATCTACAGAATGAGACCCTGTAGACTCTTACTAAAACTACAAATAAATAAATAAAATGTGACAGGTACAATACATACTATGCTACTTATTTTTAAAATGCATTAAATTCATGATATTTGCAAGATAGACCATTTTATGTCCCTCTGTATGTGTGCATAGGATTGTTCAACCACCTATAAAACACTGACTTAGGAAAAAAAAGGCATAAATACATCAGTGAATTGCTTCAAATTCTGAAAGACTTTCATATATCCATATAATCCAACTATCTATCTATCTATCTATCTATCTATCTATCTATCTATGCTCTATCCATCTATCTTCCTACCTATACTTTGGAGGTCAGTTAGCTTTCAGGGTAGATGGATCTACCTGTGTATTTATAGGAAACTATTATTTGCCAGTTGGAGTCTCTGTTTACTTTTCATGTTAAATACATAAAAACGCAAAAAAATAACTTCAAGAAAATTGACCATAATTTTCAGAATAGTACATAGAGTAAATAAAAAATGGCAATAGGCTATCATTAGTGGAAAGGACACACACAAGCATACACATAAATCAGTTATACAAAGCAATATTTTTGAAGCATTAATAAATTTATTTATTTATTTATTTATTTATTTATTTATTTATTTATTTATTTTTTATTTGGTGGCAGCCGGGATCAAACTCAGGAACTTGCACTTGCCAGGCAAGCACTTATTCCACTGAGCTATCTCCCCTGATACATTTTATAAAAGCCTCTTTTTTTCATTGATTGCTTGTTTTTGGAGATAACAGCTATCTAGTTTAGGTTAGCTTTGAATGACACTAGGAGACCAAGGAGGTCACAATTGTCCTGCCTCAGCCTCCACAGTACTAAGACTGCAGGGATATCCATCAAATCTAGCTTATAAATAACTTTTAAATTTAATAGAATAGTTTAAGTAAAAAACTACAGGATATTTTGTTCAATATTAGGACTTAATTTTTCATTCTGAAAAAAATTCAAAAAAACAAAACTTCAAAGTCCCGCCATATTTATATAGTGTCAACATTTTTCCAGCATTCACAGTGAGGAAACCCTGGTTTCCTTTTGTGATGTCATCACTAAATAGTTGAGTACACAATATGAACAACTGAATTTTCAATGAAAATTTGTTTCACGAGTGTTACTAACATTTGTGTTCTACAATAATGTAAGGATAATATTTTTAGTATATTTCTGCCAAATTCACTTTACCAACAATAAAATTAAGATGACAAATTTATTGTGGATGGTATTTTAAAGCAGTGAAATGAAAACACCAAATGGAATAAACAACTGCATACATTCATGATCAAATTAATCACAATGTGTGATCGTTTATAATGTGAATTTTTTATAACAATACGTTTGCTACTTCTATATTCAAACAAGCTCTCCTTTGTAATCACAGGCGCTGCCACCTTCCCTTTGACTTTTATGATTCCATATTTGTATACTTAAAGCTTACACCCATCCTCCCACAGAGCAGCTCCATGTACATAACATATCTCGGTGTTTTCTTCCTTTTTCCCTGCCCTCCATCCCACTTCTTGCCATCTCTTCATCACCTTCTTACCTGAGTTGATCCTCCTCCCTACTTCCCATTATTTATCTTTTGTTTTCCTCTTGATTTATGTCCATCCACCCGCTCATTTCCATGCTTTACCTTGCTTCCTATTACCAGGAAGCAAGAAGTTATGACAGCAGACATTGGAAAGGAAAGCCCTATCCCGGAGAGAAAAGGTTCCTGGAGTTCACAATCCATCAGTAGTCAGGAAATTCTTGTGAACTTGAAATAAGTTTTCTTAGGTGGAAAGGTTAGGAAGACCCTACTACAACCAACTCACATGTTATTTATACCATAAAAATTAATAAAATGTACCTTATTTTGTTTCTCTGACACCACTGTTGTTTGTTTTCACTACAATACCTGCTGTTATACATTTAGAAATGTCTGTAACTCAAAAGATAAATCTTAAACCAGGCTTGGTGGTGCATGCCTATAATCCCAGCACTTGGGAAACTGAGGCAGGAGGATTGGTGTGAGTATGAGACCAACCTAGGCTGCAAAAGTGAGCTCAAGGACAGCCTGAACTGCATAGGGAGACCCTGTCTCAAAAAGACAAAAAAAAAAAAAAAAAGATAAATCTTATGGCTCTTCTGTTGGTAGAGAACGTCACAGTCTTCAAGTTGTGCCCCAAATGCTGTAAATTGATCTAAGTAGCTTTAGAGACAAATCATATTTTCTGTCCCTGGATTTGTCAATTGCTTATAGTTTCTAAAATGTTTCTGCCTATGATTTCTCTTATCTTCTTAAGTTAAGAAAACTTGGTTAACACACTTTCTTCAAATTTAGCTTGCCTATTAATGCAAAATGCAACAGGATGATAAGAAATAGCTGGTAGTTATTTCTAATCAAGTAAATGCATTTACATTCAAGTATGCTCTTTTATAGAACAAAAACTCTGAAATTTTTAGATTTAGCTATTTTTAATGTTTTATCATTTAAAATAAGATATACATCTGTCTGCTTGTTGTGTTATATCTAATCAAAATTTGCGAAGTACAGTCAACATGAAAACTTCTAATATCGTAGTGTCAGTGAATGTATTATATGAGTGATGTTCTCTCATTTCACATGTTATTAAAAAGTGACTGGTTTAACGTAATTTTCTTCATTAAAGTTTTATGTTTTCATTTTTTAATTATAAGAGAAGCTACAATAACATCCTGCTAACCTGTTTTGAACTTGTTTCATTTTTATATCTTTCTTTTCAATAAAAAAAATGATATTAGGAGAAACAGCATGGAATCAAGTTATTTAAATTATGCTTAACTTTACAGTATATTTGCTCATGTATTATTAATTTTTTTTTATTTTTGGGAAGGCTCTGCAGGGTTTTTGGGGTCTCACTACCAGATCAGACTCAGTGATCTGGCTGTTGACAGCCTCCCAGGGACTAGGATTACAGTCATGACACCATGCCATCTTGTTCACTGTCTCAGCCTGCCCTGGGGTCAGGGCTGGCATAACAGGCCCAAGGATTGAATCTGTCCCCTGCGCATGCTTGCAGATGCTTTAACTGCTTAGCTGTTTGGCTATCCCTTACGTTGTTAATATTAAAAAGTTTTAATCTAAAATAGTTTCATGTGTACAAAATAAGGTTAATTTTTATATAGTAAACTGTCCATTATTTCTGTCTGAATAAATTTCTATTCATTCATATGCACATGTCTTAGAGTTATTTCTCATAAAAAATGCCAATATCCTTTAAAATAATAACTACATTCTGAGAAGATGCATACTTAAGCCAAAATTAACAATCACTAAGCTAGAGTCTTAATTTTTAAGATGTTACTAAGTGGTTAAAATATATATGACGTATAGACATGCATTTAAAAGATATAATTATTTTGCTTGTTCTAAACAATGTACATCCAGAAATAAATTTATTTTATAGATTAAATTATTTCTTGTTTCTTTACAATATGCACATCTTTTAACTGAAAATATGTATAACATAATATTGAAATCCCTTATTTAGTCAATATTTTTTGGAAAAAATACACAAGAAGTTTCATATGCCCCTTGGGATGATCATAGCTGTGGTTTTATCTTCTAGTGAAGTAAATGGGGCAAATTTTATAGACTAACAAAAAGCCATATTGAAGGTTAGTTTGCCACTTTTCAATTATTTTATTGTTTTAGTTTCCTCAAATAGGTCTTTCTCCTAAAAGCACTAAAGACATAGGAGATTTAGCACTCTGTCCTCCCACTTTAAACTAAACCATAAGCTCTAAATCGTCTTTTACAGGAAGCCAAAACCAGTAACACATACCTTTCGGGAATGAATTTCTTTCACATACAATGGAAGTAGAAACTCAGATATACCTTCAAGTCGGATTCCCTTCTTGGTGACTCTCAGATTTCCCATACCATCCTATAAGCAACAAAATATAGTTCACTTTTAGGTTAATTAGTGAATGAATATTTGGCCCTAATTTTTAAGCCCCAAATTGAGAAAACAGTGACTTCAAAATCATTGGTGACTTAAGGAAAATATAAGACCGTATCTACTTAGTGAATGACTGGCAGCACCCTGTATACAGAAACAGGGCTCTGCTTAAAAAGAACAGAAGTGAGTGTTACAAAGAACCTGGCACATCTTCCAACCTGTAGCAGAGACTAGAATTTACCAAATGAATAAATCATCCACTTCATGGATTAGTCCAGTTATCAGTTATTAAATGCACTAGCTGGCTATTGGAAATAATTTTTCAGAGAAGTTTTAATAAGCATGCAAGTAATTTTATGATCAAGTAATTCCACTTTTAAAGTATTTATAATAACTAATTAATTATGTGGCTTTCCAATATCAAAATCATGAGAATCCACAAATAATGTTGTTGAGGTAGAGTAAAATAAGTAAAAGCAAAACGCTATTGGAAATCAAGACAAGATATTTCTTACCATCTAAGAGATTACACCACTTTTTATAAAAGAGACTGGCTAAGATAAAATTAAATAAAATTAAATTAAAAAATGTACAATTTCAACAGGGATGGCCTGTGGAAGGTGGAATAAATTGCATATGTTTGTGACATTTAGAAAAAAAAGGAAAGCATTCTATTCAATGTAGCTAATGTATGGTTTCCCTATATTAGAATATTGAAGGCAAAAATAAAATAAAATAAAAAACATGTTTTGGCATAGGAGAAAGAAAATACATCAGTGCCAAACTAAGATTTTGTGCTCAAGTTATTTTCCAAGAGAAAAATTGCAAAGAAAGTATTGAACTCAATGCCTTGAGTTAAGCATCAGAATTTGTCTGACAGAGACACTGTGTAGGAGTCACTATAAGCAATAGAAGAAAACTTGGTAGGAAGTGTGAGACGTATAAAAGAACAATGTAGGGGTTGGTGACTAATTTTCCCAATCAACACAGTAGAGACAAATAGTCAAGTTTAATTTAAAATTTCACAACTCTGAGTAAATAAGAAATTAAAATGATAATTGCTGGTCCAATGCCATATAAATGTAACTTTAGCCTTTTAAACTTGAGATATCTTCAAAATTCAGAAAAAGCATAGCTCTATCAGCTAGTGCATGTACAGAAGGTTAGATGGGGAGTGAGAATCAGTCAGTCATATTGAATCTGCCATGAAAGTAAGCAAGTACAGTGTAAAACGGGAGCTCCTCATGTAAAATTTTGTCATACAAGTTGGGAAGAGGTGTTTTTACATGCAAGGAAGTTGCGAACAGCATAAAAGAAAAAGCAGGTGTTATGCCCACCTTTTATGTCCTCTGTCCTCAAAGAAAAAGATAGAAAGAAAAACATTTCAAACCTCACAGATGTCATGTTCAATAAAACAGATAAACACTTCTCTACAACAGGCTTGCTTGCAAACATTTTATGGTACTTTACTTTTAACATTGTAAAGTACCACTGATTTAGAAATTAAATGGATTAGTGTGGTTTCACTATTTACAAAGCAGAAATAAGGAGAAATAACAGCAGAAAAACTAAAAATTAGAATTTATTAAGTAAGGATATGGTCTTCCAAAAAAGTAGAGGACGATATTCCTCAAATGCCTATTATTTTCCTATTTAGATAGAGATAGAGAGTTTTTTTTTTCCCCCCCCAGGAACACTCACATAGGTACTATCCGTACGCACAAGCTCTTTCCTCTGCCCGAAGGGAGGCACTGAAATGCAGCCCACTGAGGGCTCAAGGAGCTACCTCTTGTCACAGTGGAACTGCCCCCAGCAAGTCCCATCAACATTGTAACTCTGCTTTCTTTGTCATTCTTCGAAACGTTTGGGAAGGTGATTTAAACAAAGAAAACTGAAAACTACAAATGCAAACTTAAATGATACAACGTTATTCTCATTTAATTTTGGAGGAAATTTAATCTTGAATTCATTATTTTATGTATTATTTCCAACATAATATGTGGCTTCATATATTCATTTAGTTAAAGTAGAATGCCTTGCATTATGTAACACTGTAGTTACAGTGTAGTTAACTTGGTGTGCTTAATCTACCTTTGTGTCTCTATGTGTCCCTTACTTCTCTTGTACTACATAACAAAAAAATTCAAAATTTCCATGTTATACAGTTGGATTTACAAAAGCACATACAGCTCTATAATATGTATTTAGTGTAGAATTAACCTGATCCTAGTTTTTGTACATTAATTCCACTGACAACTTATAAGAGGATAAAATAATCTTATTTCCCTTGTACAAGAACATAGGGTTTTTCTTTTCTTACTGTAATTATAGCTTCCTGTTTTGCTATCTTGATCCCTATAGCATTAGCAAAGGTGAAAAAGAAATGTGTGGATTTTCTTTTAAGGACACCATTGCCAAACCGCAAGAAGATGACAGAATCAAATATATCTATTTCTCAGGTCCTTAGTTTGGTTCTGTCAAATTCTTCTTGTAAACTTGAATCACCTAACTAATCTCTGTACATTAATTAATGCACTGTATAATAAAATAAAAACACAATTTAACTCTTCATCTCACAGATTACATAAGAATGTGAAGTGTTTAAAGTCTAAACATGTACATATATATATTCAATAGTTTTAATTATTATTAACATTTTAAATTTAGCTGTCCTCTCAGAAATTATAAAAATTCATGTTATATAATTTTAGAGGTATTATTATACTTCACTGTATTCTAAAGCAAACATGGCAATCATTTCAGTTACCATGCTTTTATTTATCAACATCTATTATCCTCACCTATTGCTAAATTTTAAATATGTTTTCCCTAAAATTCAGCCTAATGGCCAAGGTGGTCCTCCTCTTTTATAATGGCCAATTTCATTCACCAGTCATAACCCCGTGAATGAGATTAAAATACTTATATTAAAATAAAAA